>OW121792.1:8944100-9016600 GCA_933228885.1 Leistus spinibarbis | reverse complement strand
AGTCTGGTGTGATTTTATTTTTATTGTCTAATTTAGTTAGTCTTGTGAGTATTATTTTCTCTGTCAGTTTTGCGAGGGTATTAAGTAAGCTGATGGGTCGGTAACTGGTGGGGTTTTTACGGTCTTTATTGGGTTTTGGTATGGGGATTACGGTTGCCATTTTCCAGGCTTCTGGGAAATGTTGTAGAAGGATGATTGCATTTATAAGGTAGGTTATTTGGACTATTGCTTTTTTGGATAGGTTTTTCAGGATTTTGTTTTCGATTTTATCAGGACCGGGAGCTTTTTTGTTGGGGAGGGTTCGTATTATTTGTGCTATTTCTTTGGGGGATGTAAGGATTTTTGCTAGTTGTCTTCTGTCTGTTTCGTGGTTCAGCTGTAGGTATTGTTGTGTCAGTTCTGTGATGTGCTCTTGTTCTGGTGTGTTGTTCATGTCAATTTTATGTACGTCTTCGAAGATGTTTGCAATTTGTTCCACTTTTGCTTCGTCTGTCACAAGTGTGGTATTGTTATGTGTCAGTGTAGGGATGGGGTTGAAGGGGTTTTTAAAGGCTTTGGTGATTTTCCAGAGGGAATTGTCATGTGGGTTTAATGCTTGTAATTTTTGTGTCCAAGTGTCGTTTTTGTATTGTCTGATTTGCCTTTGTATTCGTAAGTTGAGGTCGTTCATGTGTAGTTTGTAATGTATGTCTCTGGTTCGTTGCCAATTCTTTCTCACGCAGTTTCTAAGTCTGATGATGTCTAATGTTTCGTCTGGTAGTTTGTCCTTGTGTGGTTTTATGGTGATAGTTTGTGTGTGTTTTCTTTTTGCTCTTGTGATAGCGTCAGTTAATGTATCTACTTGGTTCTCAAGTTCCTGTACTGTTGTTATATTATTTTTAATAATAATGTTTTGGTCTATTGTTTTTCGGAACTCTTTCCAGTCAGTGTTTCTATATGAGGTAGTACGTTTAGTGTGATTTTCTGTCTTTTGGTTTGTTAGGGTGAGGATGATGGGGTTATGGTCAGAATTCAGTTCTTGTAATGATGTAGGGTTACTTATGTTAGTTATGTTCTTACTTATTACTAAGTCAATGGTCGAAGGGGTCATGCCGCTAGTTGGGTAGTGCGTGGGGGTGTTCGGGTGTAGTATGTGTGCGTTATATTGAGTAACATAGTTGTTAAGTGTTTGTCCGTTAGTGTTGCACATATTACAGTCCCAGTCCGTGTGCTTCGCGTTCAAATCGCCGATCAGTAATGTCTTGTTGTTGTTGAGTAGTGCATCAAGGTCATTGTCAGTAAATATGTTTCTTGGGTTGTTGTATGCTGCTGTTATGTGCGTATTGTCTAGTAGTTTTATGCAAAGTGCTTCTATGGTGTTGTTGGGTAGTTGCACTAATGTGTGCGGGATGTTATTTTTAATTAAAATAGCAGCACCGCCAGCAGCCGTCCCGTTATTAGTTAGTCTGTCTTGCCTGTGAGTGGTGAAGCCATTAATTTTTAGTTTGTCCGTCTGTGAGAGTTTCGTTTCATTCAGCAGCATAATGTCTATTTTGTGGTCGATTATGTATTGTATTAATTCCCCTGTTTTGTTTCTTATTCCGTTGGCATTCCAAGAGCTGATGGTAAGTGTCTGTGTCTGTGGTGCTTTATAGGCCATACTGGTGAATGTTGCGAGTGAATGTTACGAATGTGGTGAATGATTCAGCGGATGATTTACATTTACTTAATTCTAGGTTTAGGGCTTTCACTGCTTTTAACATATTTTTTATATTGATGAATTGGTTTAGCTTTTCCATTTCGCTAAACAGTTCGCTCAGTTCATTAATATCGCCATTATTGTTTGTATTTGGCGTTTGTGCCGGTGCTATTGCTGGTGTGGGTGGGATCTGCGCGATGGATGCGCTTTGTTTCTGGCTGGCAGCTGTTCGGGCATGCCAAGCATTGGTCGTAGGTTGAGGAGCGGGGGCATAACGTTTCGGTTGTGGTCGGTTTTGTGTCTCTGTCTCAGTTATGTTTCGTTGTCGGTCAGTCAACTTTTGTATGTACACTGGGCATGTGATGCTGTTGGCCGTGTGGTCTTGCTGGCAGTTTGCACACTTCGCTGGTGTGTTTGATGGTTTTGTGCACTCCTTTGTCCAGTGTACGTCTCCACATTTAAGGCACTTGGGGGTCTGGTGGCAGTTGGAAGTTGCATGCCCCCATTGTTGGCATCGGTGGCATTGAATTATTAGTTTTTTATTATAGTGTCTTTCCCAAGTAATCCTTGTGTGGTTTACGTATCGTATGTTAGCGTTGAGTTTTGTCAGGGTTATGTCGTTGGTGGTTGTTATTAAGTAGAGTGGTCGTCTAGTCGTTCTCATTTTGAGTACCTTTTGTACTGTTAGTTTGTATGTGTCTTTTAGCTCGCTCTCGATTTCAGTAGTCGGAGGTTCGCTGTCAAGGCCTCGAAGAACGAATGCATGTGTCTTATCCGTTTTCTCCGTGAAAGTATAGTATTTTATATCTTTGTCTGTGTTCATGTCAGTCAGTAGTGCTGCTCGTTCCTCTTTGTCGTGTATAAATATATTAGTATTGTTTGTCGTGTATTTGTAGTGAAATCCTTTTGTCGCGAATTTCGCTACGTAGTCGGTCAGTTGCTTTCCTTTGTTCGTTATGCCCGTTATGATGATTGGTGGTGGTGGTCGGTTTTTCAGTTTTTGTAGCTGACTTGGGGGTGTGGTGTCCATTTCGTCTTCTGTTTGTTCTTCGTTGCTGGTTAGACTGTCGTATCTGTTTTTGATTTCTGTTGGATTGGTTTTTTGTGATTGTCTTGTTCTTTTAGGTCTCTTGAAATCTTCAAATTTTTCGTCATTGTCGTTGTCTCTTGGTCTGACCTTACTGGTTGATGGTCTTGGAGTCGTTGTGAATAGCGTGCTTATTTTGTCGGTCATGTCTTTAGTTATGGTTTCTTTTTCTGTGTTTGTCTTTTCTGTTACCATTGTTTGATTTTTCACTGTTGTATGGTCTGTCACTGTTGTATTATTTGTCACTGTTGCCGTTGGTGCAGCCGTGTGCCTTTGCAATTGAAGGGAAGACCCCTCATTCGGTGAGGCGTTAGCTGCACTTTGCGTTTTTGTTTGTTTTTTCCTTTTTTTTATTAATTTTTTAACCTTTTTGTTAGGTTCGTTGCTGTACACTTTGTTTCTTGTTCGCATGTAATATTTAGTTTTACTTAGTTTACTTAGTTTAAGCCGGTTGCGTATGGTATTACTGTTGCTCACGGCTGTCGATAAGACACTGACTTGATTATTAAATAAATTCAAATATCAAATAAACGGAAACATCATATAATTGTGTGAATACAAAATTTTAGAAAAAGAATGTAAGTAATCAAATAGAATTGTGTAAATAAGAAATAATATACTAGATACCCAAGTGACCCCTTGGGAGAAGTGTGCGTGGTGTTCGGCAACGAACTGGTCCAGGATTTGTTTTGTTGAATTTGGGCGCCAGTCCTGTTAAATCACAGAACGTCCTGGAACCAGCCGTGATAGCCACTCTCTCACGGCTTCACTGGATATCTGTACGGTACCTGTGAACACACAAAAAAGATATAAATACACAATCAAAATACAAAAACTGAAATCAAATAAATAAAGTAATAAATCGGTATTTCAATAATCAAAATGAAGAAACATCAAAGTATAAGTAACGAACACTATTATTAAGCAACTGAATTTAAATCAACAATAATTTATAAAACAAATAAGTTAAATTAAATCAAAAATCAAATATAAGTTGAGGAACTTATTTATATCAAAATTAAATTTAAATCAAACAATCTAAATTAAGAGATACAACGGTAATCTCAAATAAACTAGATTCATTTCAATATTTAAAACAAAGCAAAATATTAACTGAATAAAGATACCAAATTCAACTACAAAATTCGAGAACCAGGATGAGGTCATACAGAGTGGCTGCTGTTTCTTTCTTCGTTCTGCTGTCGGGGCGTTGCTGGATTTTCTAGTCGATCCTCGTAAAAACGAACGGTATCATGATGAGGGGAATGAAGGATCGGCGATAAAATATACAGCGTACTAGCTCTCAGAATATATAATTGATTTCATACTAAAATGACTCTAGAATTGCTAAACTGCCTTCTAAATCGAAGATACTGAATTATTCTATGTTGTACTGAACTCTAAATTAATAATCAACTAAATCAAACACATATTGTACGATTACCACAATATAAGGTACGATACAGACTCAATAAAGTAGATAATAAAATAACAGCGAAGCAAGAAACGATAATAAATCTCAACTCAATAAATCCGTAATCAACGATACCAAAAATATAATAAGTACGATAATAAACTCAACTTTAAAGATACTGAAAAACCAATAAATCACGCATACAGCGCTACCAAAATATAAATCACACAATATCACAAAATCAAATCATATAATAAAGAAACCCATTGAAGTACGTAGCTCATGACCTCGTACTCAACGAATACGTGCTTTAAGGCCGCCGACAGATTCGAAAAATTCATCACAATACGATATACTACACCATGTTTCAATTATGTATACCAAAACTTACTGCCAAGCAAAACCAGCCTTGATTAGCGTCATTGCTCCCTCTACTTTTACTAGACAAGCGTATTTTGCAGCCCATGTGTACGACAAGAGGAGATTGTATTTTAGAAGAAGATGGCAAATTGTAGATTACGAGAATGGGAATACTAACCGACAAATTACCAGAAAATTAAATTACAAACATTTTACGTTTTGAGTAATATATATATATATACATAAAATTATGTTTTAATAACTAATAAATGCATATATATATATATATATATATATATATATATATATATATATTTATATATATTTATATATATGTATATAAATATATATATATATATATGTATATAAATATATATATATATATATATATGTATATAAATATATATATGTATATAAATATATATATGTATATCTATTTATTACAATATAATTAGTAAAAAATTGCAATCACTCTTTATATTTGAGACCCTCTGAAAATCTTCGTGGTAGAATTTCGGATAACACAAAATTCAAATAAAATCATTTTAATTTGGGCAACAATTCTTCCGACCAAAGTTTGGAATCTATTGGTATTTGAATAATAATAGAAACCCCTAAACCACAAAGTATTTTAATTGAGCTAAATACGTATTTCGACAACTAAGTTGTTATCATCAGTAGCAATGGGAGTATAACGTAATATCTCTGGCTAAGGCAAAAACCAAGAATGATGTGCTCTTTACCAGGATATCAAGGTTACACTAACTTAAGAGCTAAGTATTACCTATATATATATATACCAATCAGCAGTTACGCTTGGTCAACCTAGGGAGACGTGTCTTCTAATAAACCATAAAGTGCAGATTTCGGTATAGGACATTTGTCGGAGTTCATTATCTGAATTTTTAAAAATATATATGCTTTCCAAAGAATCTAATTCTTTATTTGAAGACACGGATCTCACTAGTTTTAAATTATCATTTGTAATAAGATGACCTGTAGAAAAAATATGTTGAGCTACACTAGACTTGTCAGGATGGTTATGTTTAAAATGGGCAATATGTTCTTTAAATCTAGTTTTAATTGCACGTCTAGTTTGGCCAATATACTTTTCTCCACATTCATCGCAATGGATTTCATAAATTCCGGACTTATCTTGATTTTCAATTTTATCCTTGGGATTACCTAAAAGATTCTTAATGGTGTTTTTGGAAGTATAGAAGATGCCGAAATTAAATTCATTGAATATGCCAGTTAATCCTTTGGTGGCGAACTTATGAAATGGGAGCTTAATATATTTTTGATTTTTTGATGCTAATGAAGTAACAAGAGTCGTGGAATTTTTAATTATATGTTTTTGTTTTTGTTTACGTAAAATGTCATTGATAATCTTAGGAGAGAAACCATTACAAGTGCCAATATTTCTGATGTATTTAAGTTCTTTATCATATTTATCCTTTGTTAAAGGGAAGTTTAACAAACGATGAATAAGAAAATTGATTGCCGCTATTTTGTGCTGATGACAATGATATGAATCTGAACTAATAAAACGGTTAACGTTGGTTTCTTTCCTATAAATATCAAATTCTAATTTATTATTATTCTGATGGTATTTGTTCTATTACGTATTTTTCATTAGAAATATATTTTCCATACAAACTGTCAAAAAATACCAATACTCCACAGTAATACCCTGAAATTATACCATTTGACTTATTATTTTATTATGTTATCAAATATTGTTTCATCAATATGAAACATAGATGTTGATTTTTAAAAATGCACCTTCTCAGTCGATCTATTTGTGAGCAAAATGATATACAATATTTATATTTTGTTTATCTGTCAAATTTTCTTCAGGCATAAGTAATACGATATATTTCAAAAGAAATTGGTTGTGGCTGACACAGAACTTTCATTTACATAGTTTTCATTAGGAATATATATTCCAGTCGAAATGTCAAAAAATACCAACACTACACAGAAATACACTGAAATTGTATCAATTAGCTTATTATAATATCAAATATTTCTGCTTCAATACGCATAAACATAGATATTGAAACTTCAAAATTCACCTTGTCAGTCGATCTATTTGTGTCAAAATAATATACATTATTTATATTTTTTTTATCTGTCTTATTTTTTTCAAACAAAGTTGATATGATAATTATAAAAGAAAATCTTACAAATGCATTTTCATAATAATTTAATAAGAGATATTTTCAATAGAAGTTTTCGCGTAACTGGTACATTTCCTAAAGTAACTTTTCAAACAAATGTTGTGCGAAATATTAATATCTTTCATTATGAACATAATTATTTTTGCCATAAGTGCAGCCGTTCTAGTGATATTGGAAATAGAACAAAAAATGCATAGGGTAAACATGCACTTCCGGTTTGAATATTCTTATCAAAAATTATAGGTGCACAACTAGACTATATACAAGTCTTAAGTTCGAAGTTTCACAATTTTACATTCGACAGTTTCGGCGCTAGAGCGTTCACACACACACACACGCACACACACACACAGAGGTCACTCCGAAAATAGTCACATTCGATTCAGAGAAGGTCACAACGTGTATATCCGTTGAAATCTCGAGTCCGATTTTTTTTAGTGATTTATAAATTCGTAAAAGAATGTAATAATTATCACAAATGCATTTCCATTACAATATAAATAATTTTTTTTATGATTTTCGATAGCGTTTTCTCATAACTCGTAATTTTTTTAAAGAACTTGACCAACAAAAGTTGTGCGAAATATGAATATCTTTCATTATGAACATAACTATTTTTGCCACAAGTCCAGACGTTCTAGTGATATTGGAGATAGAACAAAAAATGCATAAAGTTAACATGCTCTTTCGGTTTGATACTTTTTTAATAGGAGGTGTACATCTAGACCAAATACAAATCATAAGTTGGAAGTTTCTCAATTTTTTGTTCGACAGTTCTTTATTTTACTTTATTTACCAATTATATGGTAAAATAAACCTGTTTTCTTGATATCTGGTATCATATTTTCGTCGGTAATACACAATAATAATAATATTTCCGGGTGAATTACATACACGCATACAGGTATATAATTTTTATTTATTCGGATAGTGATATATATTATATTAGCACAATTACAATAAATGCATCGCAAAGAAAATTCAAATAAACACTCTGTAATATCAGAACTATTAGCGATAACACCGCGGAAGAAAGTTTGAGTAAGCCATACTCTGCCGCGGTACCATGCGCCATTTCGCTGAACTATTTTAACATTGGCTCTTATGGAGAAATCTAATTTCTTGTGTTTTTTCAAAACTGGTTGATTTTTTATTTAAATTTTTAAATGTGCATTCCCTAATTTATTTTGTCGAGGATGAGTATGTTTTTAGTTATTTTTGAGTACTTTATAAAAAGGTACAGCCCGTAACTATTCCATTTATTTAAATTAAAAAATTCTTTGATAGTCATCCCCGACATATTTGTATATGACTATATAATTTCAAATATGACTTAAATCCGCCGAATAGTTTTCGAAAAACACAAGAATTACACAATTTACCAATCTGTCGGCGACCTTAAGTAAATCCAATTGCACTCAAAATACGCACAAATATATATAGAATAATATTGTACTTATCTTATGAACGACAAAATACTTAATTTTACTAGAGCACACTACTGGTTTTCTATATATATATATATATATATATATATATATATATATATTTATATAATATATATATATATATATATATATTATATATATATATATATATATATATATATATATATATTATATATATATATATATATATATATATATATATATATATATTATATATATATATATATATATATATATATTATATATATATATATATATATATATATATATATATATATATATATATTATATATATATATATATATATATATATATATATATATATATATATATATATATATATATTTGGCCTCAGGGTGACGAGACAAGAAATTTTTGTTAAATAAATGCTAATAAAAATATTAGCTAACCCCAGATAAGCTATATTAATATATATATATATATATATATATATATATATATATATATATATATATATATATATATATATATATGTCGCTGATATATATATATATATATATATATATATATATATATATATATATATATATATATATGTCGCTGATATATATATATATATATATATATATATATATATATATATATATATATATATATATATGTATAAGCTACTACAGAAATACACCATGTATTTACTGTTAATAAATTGTATTTGCGTAAAATATGCTATATAAAATGTAGCTGTAATTAATCGCAAATTTATTACTATTAAATAAGTTTACCTTATAATAAAGGCAGAAACCTCAGATAAATAATTTAGTTGTAATAAGTAGACTCATATTTTAACAATGAATAAATTGAGTAATATTAAAGAAAATTATCTTGAAATTAGAATTTTTTCCAAAGAAATGCTCCAGTAAAGATTTGTTAACTATAAAGATAAGTATTTTATTCAGTGTTTGCTTTGGAAAGGCTGCTCCTTTAAGCTATATTCACAAACAATTTCAATTTGAAAAATGCTAGGAATTTTACTTTCAATAATTTAAGAACATTCATATTAAACAGTTAACAACCAATTTAGTTTTTTAAAGTGTAGTAGCTGTCAAAAATGGATAACAAGTTAATAAAAATGTAATATTGTATATATTTATTATATATTCTGAAACAATTTTTCATATTTTAGTTGATTTCATTAATTGTACTGGTCGCACAACTCGTAAATATAACTTACGTAACCAACAAAATAGTTGATTGACAGATACAAGAACCTGTTGTATCTAAAGAAAGAGACCATGGCAAGTTGAAATTTGGAAAATTCAATTCAAAATTTAGAGTTTGCAAACTTCAAATAATTCAAATTTAATTTTTTGAAAGTTGTTATGAATGGTAAATTCTATAGCTAAACTTGAATGTTTTGAAATTGTAATTGGTTGTGAATACGGCTTTATGCTATACCGAAATTGAAGCAATGACCAAGAAAATATATTATTTTCTCTCCTTAATATTGCGAATAAATATATATTTAAAAGGAAATCTCTTTAGCTCGTCGGACGATAGTACAAGGCAGCTATAGTGTTTGGTCATGTGTCTGTAACATTCTCGGAACAAAAATTTTTTTTGCAAGAAGTGTTTGTCTTGTCAGTCTGATTACGAAAATATATATAACTCATATACTTGGATTATGTCGCTCTCTCGGCAGTAAGACAAAATTTGTGGACGTATCTCCTGTGAAGGTACCCGGCCGATTTTAATAAACTTTGATATAGGTTCATATAATATCTGTGCCCATAAAGTTACGTCCAATTTTAAAGTCAATCGTCTGTTCAGGTTCGGTGTTATAAGGGCTCCAAAATTTAGAATCTTCCTTAATACTGCCCTTAAATGATGAATGTATCAATAAATTTTGCAGTTGACATTCATCTCATTATCCATATATTGGTTGAAATATATCCATTTACAAATTCAAAAAATTGACTTTAACGATCAAAAAAATCACAATAATCAACAAATTAGTCAAAACTAATTTTAAACAATATATTTTGAATTGAAGCAATTGCTATCGTTTTCATTATTGTTTTTTTTTTTAATCAATTTATCACTTTAAAAATATGTAGTAATAATTAGATTTTCTTCCTTAAATACATCAGTGTTTAAAAAGAAGATGTTCTACATAAAAATATATATATTTTTAATCCAAACATTAAATATACGGCGAGCTGAAGGCATTGGTGTCTGCATTTAGGATTGTTCTTCCTATTCAATTATTTATGTTAAGTTATAGTTACGGCTAGTTGTGAATAAGGCTTGGGTAGTAATTTTAATCAAATTTGAGTATTTATACCAAATTTCGGCAACCAAAGCATAAAAAGTGCGCCCAGTCCCACTATTGGACTTGGACTTTGAATGCTTTAATTTGAGACTGCATGCGATTAGAAGTAAGTGCGACTAGGTCCTTAATTAGTTCTGAACCCAGTTTGCTCCAAATTATAATAATTTAAATTAAACTTTAATTTGAGATTGGATATCAAATTACAATGCACAAAACACATAGAAAATGAGAGCAAACTCACACGTGGATAGATGAATGCTGCAGCGGCGAGCTGAAGGTAATGGGGCCTGCACCTATGCTTAATTTTATGATTTCATTAAATGATTAATTGTCATAATGAATTCTCTCAGTTGCGTCGGCAAAACCTTTTATATGATTTCGTGAAAACGAAAAGTAAAAAATTGTGTTAAAATATGTGCCTGGCATGTAAGAGCTCATCAGTCTTATTTAAAAACCCTCTAATAATAGATTCACTAAAACAACCGTAATATGAACTTGAACAAGGTCTGAAGGACATTAGGTCAAACCGTTATACTAATGATGTGGTTACTTCATATAATGGGTCGATGCTGATGAAAGCTGCGCGGGAGCGAGAATGTTGAATGTTTGCTGATATTATATTTTAATTAAAACACCGAATTAAACAATAACAAAATTTATTATGGAAATTCCATACATTTAGTACAGACACATGCGCGTCGGAGAAATTCGTAAGTACATTTTTAGAAACAGTGGCGTCGTCTCTGTTTTCCCCAAAGTACATACTTTAAAATGTAGACATCTTAGTGAACGCAAATATATTAGGTAAATTATAATGGAATATCTATAGGTAAATACTCATAGCTGGGTTTTATTGTTATAACAAAGCATTTGTGATTAATAACGCAAAACTAAAAATATATCGCAGTGGGAATGCTGAGAAATGTTCAGTTTTTTCTTGCGTATTTTGTCGTCAATTGTCTCTATCTATCGCTTTTAAATCATTTTGACAGTTACGCTTTTGGTTTTGAAGTTCATACTTCATAATTATATGCAATTTTCGTTAGTTTTTCGTTAGTGCTCCTTAGTGCTTCATTAAAAAACCTGGCAAGTCTCAAAATGGCCGAGATATTCACCTTTATTTTGTGGCTAGCCAAGTTCACGGTCCTCCCAACAAAATCAATCAATATTTTTTAAATATATGTCAAACGTTAGTGCTTCGTTAATGCTATTTAGGGCTTCAAACTAGACCAATATATATTCCAAACGATCCTGGAGTTATAGAGGTTTTTTATATGGCTAGCTAACTTCACGATCAGCTGACAGTTTTTTAAATAAATAGATTCAGTAATTTTTAATATCAACAGATCGTTAGTGCTTCATGAATGCCTTTTAGTGCTTCATTTTTTGTTCTATCTCCAATACCACTAGAACGTCTGCACTTATGGCAAAAATAGTTATATTTATAATGAAAGGTTTTAAAATTTCGCACAACTTTTGTTTGAAAAGTTTCTTTAGAAAATGTACCAGTTACGAGAAATCCGCTATGGAAAATCATCAGAATCTTATTTATATTGTCATGGAAATACATAATATGTAAAGAAATTCTTATAGTTATTGTATTACTTATGTCTGAAAAAAATTGACAAATAAGCAAAATATAAATAACGTATGTCATATTGCGCTGTTTTACACAAATAGATCTACTGAGAAGGAGGATTTTAATGAATCCACATCTATGATTCTTATATTTAAAATATTTGATAACATAATAAGCTAATTTCAGGGTATTACTGTGGAATATTGTTTTTTTTTTTTTTTTTTGTAAACCAAATTTCTAAACAAAATTGTAAGAATTTTTATAGTAATAAAATAATTCAGATTGTGAACCCAATATCCATATATATTATCTAGATGTGCATCTCATATTATATATTATATAATATGAGATGCACATCTAGACCACATACAAGTTTCACAATTTCACCTCGAGAATTGTCTCATTCGATGCGAAGGTTAAAATGGATATTTCCATTAAAATCTCGAGAACAATTTTTTTGGTTATCCCTATACCTACTTATTACTTTGTAAAGGAAAGTGGAGTAAGGAACTCTAAAATTTACTGATAAATGATATTTTTAGTACATACCTGGGTGGCGATCTTGTTTATTATGAATATTTTTTCTTATATATGTTATAACAGTGGAGTATTAAGTACTTTAATTTAATTTTAAGAATAATTTATGATTTCTTTTTATTTAAGAAAATAAACTTTGATCGGAGTGAGTGGCATTCAACATAAAATAATTTCGTGAACGCCGAACACATCGATCGGAGTATTACTTGAAAACGTACTCTCACAAAAAGACCATTATTTGTTCTAAAAATAAAAAATAAAATTAAACGAAGAAAAATAAATTACCTTTTATTATTATGGTCTTTTGGTTAACAACTTGGAAGAAAATTATTGATATAATCTTGCAATTTTTTTTAGATTATTTTTATATAATATTATATAAAAATAATCTAAAAAAAATTGTAAGATTATATCAATAATTTTCTTCCAAGTTGTTAACCAAAAGACCATAATAAATGTTCAAAAAATGCTAAAAATTTGGAGCCCTCCTAAATACTGCCTCCGGTCAAATTTTCAAATTTTTACTAAAAATTCTAAGATATTTTACGTCGACAAAGTTTTTCCAAATTGTGAGGCCAGGAGCTACAAAATAATAATAAAGATAAATATAAATCTTTTTTTTTTTATATCAAAAAAAATCTTCAAAACATTATAAGACATTTCATATATATAATGTTTTTACAGATTGTGAACCTGAAGGCCAAAAAAGAAGATATTAATAATAATATTGAAATGTAAAATGTTGTTGTTTGATTGTTGGATGATAGCAACAATAAATTTTGTACTCTAACAATTACTATCGCTTTTAGTATTGTATTAATTGCGCTTGCGTCAGCTCTGGTTTCAATATGAATCATAGATGTTAATTCATTAAAATTCACCTTCTCAGTCGATCTATTTGTGTTGAACAGCGCAAGATGACATCCATAATTTATATTTTGTTTATTTGTCAAATTTCTTAAGGCATAAGTAATACGATAACTATAAGAATTTTTTTTACATATTATGTATTGCCATATAAATAAGATTCTTAAGATTTTCCATAGCGGAATTAGTACATTTTCTAAAGAAAAATTTCAAACTGAAGTTGTGCAAAATTTGCATATCTTTCATTACTAAATATGCATAGGGTAAACATGCTCCTTCGGTTTGAATATTCTTTTCAAAAACAGAAGCTGCACATCTAGGGCATATACATGTCTTAAGTTTGAAGTTTAATAATTTTACGTTCGGTAGTTTTGGCTCTAGAGCGTACACAGACACATACAGACATCATTTTGAAAATAGTCACATTCGTTTTAGGGAAGGTAAAAATGTGTATATCTGTTGAAATCTCGAGTTCGAAATTTTTCTTGATAATTAGAATTACTTATTAAATTGTAAAAGAAAGTAGAAATGTCAGCTGACGTGAAGCTAGCCATATAAGAAACCTATATATCACGAGAACTGTTTAGAATATTTTAGCGGGCATTACAGTGGCATTCACTTTTTGAGCACAAAAAAAAGCCGTTTTTTAACATTTTTTTTCTCAGGGTACGTTCAAGATATTCGCATGCGGTTAATTGTATCGTATTTTTTCAACTTTTCTCTTTCATAAGGTATTTTTTAAAGTCGGGTACGTTCAGCCCCGGCGAAGATGTCCAGGTCCAAAGTGGGCAGCTCAATTTAGGCGTGCGGTAGCATAACTCTGGTCCCAGTTGCTTGAAAAAAAAATAAGAAATATGGGTTTTAAAGTATATTAAACTGTCTAGAAATTGATTTTCAGGTGGTCCATTTGGACCATAATTAGCAAAATGGCGACCATCGTACGAAAAAAGTTATTTTTTGCCAATTTTTTTCTTCTTTGGCGGCCCTTAAAAAATATTAACAATTGTTGGACACACTTCGTCAAAGATCAACTCCTAGAGAATTTTATTATCTTTAAGATGTGCTTATCGAGAGTTAAATCGGTTAATTTGTTGTCGAGATATTCTACCGCGCGACTTAAAAAATATGGTTTCGAGAAAAACGCTTTTAAAGTTTCAACTTCAGACTGACGCGCGCGAAAACGCCGTATGTGAGCAAAAACATTGTTTTGCTTAAATCGCAATTTCACATATTTCCAACTCGAATTTCAAAAAACGGCTTCAGAGACCTATAGTCAACACTTCAAAGTGTCCTATTCTGCAAAAAAATAAAACGATTTTTTGAATCCGCAAAAGGTGAATGCCCCCTTAAAGCACTAAAAGACACTAACGTTTGACATAAATTTACAATATATTAATTGATTTTGTTGGGAGGACCGTGAACTTGGCTAGCCTCTAAATAAATGTAAATATCTCTGCCATTTTGAGACTTGCCAGGTTTTTTTTGAAGCACTTACGAATACTAATGAAGCACTATCATGTATTTTTCAACGTTAGTGCTTTTAGATGGTACCATTTAAAAATCCCTTATATCTTGTTAACCGTTTTGAATATATGTGTCAAGTTTAAAGCACTAAAAGGTACTTACGAAGCACTAGCGATCTGTTGAAATTAAAAATTAATTAAAGGATTTATTTGAAATATTGTCAACTGACCGTGAAGTTAGCTAGCCATATATATATAACCTCTATAACTCGAGAACCGTTTGGAATATATTAGTCTAGTTTGAAACACTAAATAGCACAAACGAAGCACTGACGTTTGACACAAATTTAAATAATATTTATTGATTTTGTTGGGAGGATCGTGAACTTGGCTAGCCACAACATAAAGGTGAATATTATTGTGGTTTGATCGTTTAATTATCAATATTAAATAAGCGCAATATGATTAATACAATTTTATTGTGAAAATAACAAATACAAACATACTCATTTTATAAAAACAAATAACGTGACATTTCGTTGTTAAAGATAAAAAATAAAAGCAATCTGTTCGCTTGCTAGATTTGTAGCAATTAAGTTTAATATCCGTAATACTTCCCCTTAAACGTAAATTGCTCCTTGAAAACAAAATCTATTTAGTATCACGATTGAATACCATTCCAGTTAAATCGCTTAGGAACTCAAATTGAGTGCGTGGTATAGATTTTGTTAAAATATCAGCAACCTGCTTGTTTCCAGACACATGTTCGATCCCCAAATCGCCTTCTCGATATCGCTCGCGTACGTAATGATAACGAATGTTTCGAACGTTTATGATATTCGGGGTTTTTAACCAACCGAATTACACTGGCGTTGTCAACTCGAAGAATATGAATTTCTGTTAGCGGTGAAATTTCATTGAATAATCGAGTCATCCAGACACACTCCTTAGCCGCTTCACTTGCTGCCATGTACTCGGCTTCAGTCGTTGATAGCGCTACGGATTGCTGACGTTTACTCATCCAGCTTATTGCCCCGCCGCTATATTTAACCAATATCCCAGATACTGACCGTCGTGTGATTATGTCACTAGCATAATCAGCATCGCTGAACGTTTCCAAAATTCCAGATTTGTCGTTGGCTTTGTACAAAATGCCCCAACCAACGCTACCTTTTATGTACTTCAAAATTCGTTTTACCATGGTCCAATGTTTTATTTCAGCTTTGTCCAGAAACTGACTGACAAAGCTAACAGCAAATGCGATATCTGGCCAAGTAACGATGGCCAAATACATGAGGCTGCCCACAGCTTCTCGATACGGTGCGTTGACTGGATCGTTGTCATTTGCTTCCCCTGACACAGACCCCCGTTCGATTGGCGTTGAAACTGGATTTGCGTCAGCCTGTTAAATCGTTTTAAAACTGTGATAGCATACATTTTTTGATTTTTTTGACAATTGATTAGATGCGGCAACTAATCCGTCGTCGAGATAGAGCGTTAGCAGCAGTTTGTCCGTTTTCGTAACGTTAAAGTACAAACATGGGTCGGCCGTGCTCTCTTGAAAGCCAAATAACGCTAGAAATTCGTTGAAACGTTTGTTTCAGCACCTCGGCGATTGTTTTAGACCGTATAATCCTTTGATTAGTCGACAAATACGGATCGTGTTATCTTCGTATCCTTCAGGCTGTTGCATGTAGATTCCTTCTTCCAGAAGACCATGCAAAAATGCCGTTTTCACGTCGAATTTCGCCAAATGCAGTTTCTCGTTAGCCGCGATACTTAAAACTGTTCGTATCGTGTCAAATCGTACAGCCGGACTAAATGTTTCGAAATAATCGATACCATCTCGCTGAGAAAAACCACGTACTACTAGTCGAGCCTTGTAACGTTCGATTTCACCATTTACATTTTTCTTAATGCGATAAACCCATTTATTCGTTATGGGTTTCCGTCCGTTCGGTAGTTCGGCCAATTTCCATGTAGTATTTTCATTCAATGACGCGATTTCGTCGTCCATTGCGGCTTTCCATTGTGCAGCATCTTGCGAATTTACAGCTTCGTTGTAATTCTCGGGTTCGTGTGCTTCAGTCACCATTGCTTCAATTAAACGTTTAGGTCGATTGATCAGTGCGCGATCACGTAGCTGTCGGCAATCATTGTCAGACAGCGGTTCTTCCGCTTCATTATCGTCGATACCGATTTCTGATTCTGATTCATTGTTATTGTCATTGTCGACCTCCACTTCTGGAATCGAAACAATAACCGTGGATTTGTTTGCGTATTCTGGTACAAAAACGACGTTGCGACTACGCTGCACCTTGTTGGTTCCACGTATCCAGATTCGAAAACCGTCAATGTCATCTGAATAACCAACCAGCATCGCTCGTTGACCCTTCGGGTCCCATTTTTTTCGTTTTTGATCAGGAACATGAACGTAGCAATCAGTACCAAAAATATGTAAATTGTCAATACGTGCAATTTTACCAGTAAAAATTTCATATGGGGACTTACCACTTACGTTGCTTGGCCCAGTGCGATTTAAAATGTAAACCGCTGTGTTAACTGCTTCACCCCACAATGATTTTGGCAAATCTTTCGAGAGCAGCATCGTTCGAGCCAACTCGACAACCGTTCGATTTGTACGCTCAGCGCAGCCATTTTGCTCTGGTGTATACGGATTTGACATAACAAATTTTACACCATGCTCCGTTAACATCTTCTTTACTTTTGTATTGTTGAACTCCAGACCGCCATCACTCAGAAATATCTTCACCGTATTTCCCGTCTGATTTGCAACGAATCGCAGGCAGTCCTCAACTTTATCAGAGACTTCCGATTTTTCCTTCAGACAGAAAATCTGCCGGAAACTTGAATAATCGTCAGTGAAACAAACGAAATATCTGGAGCCACCGATTGAAGTTTGCTCCATTGGACCACATACGTCGGCGTGAATTATCTCACCAGGGACCGTTGCTCGTTGTGTTCGTGACTTGAAGCTAAGCCGATGCTGTTTTCCCTCAACGCATGCGCTGCAGAATTCGTTGTTGACTTTAACTGTTATATCGTACTTATCGAGAACTTTCTTAATGTGTCGGTTATTCTGATGACCGAATCGTTCGTGCCAAATCTGCAGCTTGTCGTGCTCGATCAGATTCGCTTCGTATTGTTCAGATGATTTAATTTCGATAAGCATTTTAAACAGTCGACCAGAACGTATACCGATTGCACGTGTTGTACCTTCCTTCACAAATTCGCATCGGTGTTTTGTGGATTTTAACTCCATGCCCTTGTCGAGAGCCGAGTTTACCGAAAATAAGTTACGTCGCAGATCAGGAACATACAGCACATCTTCCATGTAGCAGTCGCACCACTTTCCGTTGACATATGCTCGAAAATTAATACGCCCTTTTCCAAGCGCCTGCATTGTCGTGTTGTTACCGATTCGAATTTCCATTTGACGTGGAAATTTCTTAAATGTTGCAAACCAGTTGTAGCATTTCGTCATGTGATCGGTTGCGCCAGAATCGACTATCCAGGAATCATCTTGAAGTTCGTTATTCAATGTTTCGCTGAAGAAAGCGTCCGTTTGACTATCTGCACTTCTGGAAGGCTTCGTTTCGTTTTTATTGTCTTTACCCGATTTCCATGCGTGCGTTAGACAGTCCTTGCGTATATGTCCGATCTTGTTACAACCAAAACATTTCATTTTTTTCTTCGCATATTGTTCTGATTTATTCGTTTTTGCGTACGTTTTTGTTGTACCAGTTCTGTTGGCATCATTCTTACCTATTGCTCTAGCCATAAGTGCAACTAGTTCATCCTGTCGACCGGCCCTAGCTTTACGTCGCTGTTCGTCGGCTGTCAAAATGTCGCGTAAGTTAGTAAACGTTTGTTGATCAATTGGACGAGCCCAGAATGCCTGCCTGAGTGACTTGTAATTATCTGGTAAAATATCGAGTAATTTGACTACCATTGCTGAGTCAGTTGGTCTTACTCCAATATTTCCCATTCGTATAATCAATTGATCATAGCATGAAAGCAAATCAACAATTTCTTCGTCGTGCTTTAACATAAATGTAAAAAATTCGGATTGCACGGTATGTGCAGCTTGCTGAGTTTGCTGCTCATATATCGTGTGCAACTTTATCCAAATATCCCTTGACGTGTTGCATTCCATTACTAGGGAGGCGGGTTTTGCTTCTAACATCCTAGTTAACACTGAAATAGCAAGATTATTACTTTTATTCCATTTATCAACTTGCATATTATGTAATAGTTGTTCTTGCTCCGTTGGCTCGACTTCATTGAACTCTGGTTTCGTAAAAACGCCAGTGCAAACATCGTATGCTCGATCGTGAGCAAGTAATGCACCCCGTACGTTAAATTTCCAAAGTAGCCAATTATCTGCCCCACGAAGCCGTTGGTCATTATTTGTTACCGAAATAACTTCCATTTTCCACAACACAAATTGTTACGTTTTGCTTGATAATAAACTACGCTCTGCTACCATATTGTGGTTTGATCGTTTAATTATCAATATTAAATAAGCGCAATATGATTAATACAATTTTATTGTGAAAATAACAAATACAAACATACACATTTTATAAAAACAAATAACGTGACATTTCGTTGTTAAAGATAAAAAATAAAAGCAATCTGTTCGCTTGCTAGATTTGTAGCAATTAAGTTTAATATCCGTAATAAATATCTCGGCCATTTTGAGACATGCCAGGTTTTTTAATGAAGCACTAAGGAGCACTAACGAATCATGAAAATTTCATGGTTAGTGCTTCCAGGTGGTATGCTAACTTCACGCAGCCGAATTATCCCTGCATTTTTCTTTAATATAAATCATAATAACAAAAATTTAGTAACAAAGTTAATAGCTGGAGTGTTCTTCACTCGGCTTTCTTATACTTTCTGTATATATATTTATACAATTGCTTTATTTTGCATTAAATTTATTCTACGATTGCTATGAAAAAATATCAATACGTATTGTTACTAGGGAAACGTAAATGTAATAAGGCTATATGCAAAAGGGATTATTTAGTAAATGGTAATATTTTTTGAATAAAATTTGTTACAAAAGGTTGCTAGAGATTTGAATATCTTAAATATTTATATAGATAATTGTTTCTAGAACGTTTACGGGATATTGAAAAAGTAGAAAGAAGTAACCGTTACTTGCGATTATAATATGGTTTTCAATAAATGTAGGTTTTCTTCCGAGCCTTATACAAGTCTTAAGTTTGAAGAATATATAATTTTATCAACTGTATTTACAGTAAACACTTAGCAAGAGTTAATTTAAACTACCGTTTTTATTTTGTCTTCAAAATAGGCGATTAACTTCCAGGTTACAGACAAACTTCAAATTTTAAGCTACATAATTTTATCTTTTCTGCAGTCAGTTTTTGCTGTAGAACGCTCACACACACACACACACACATATTGCTTCACTATAGACAAATCATGAAATAAAATAGAATATGAAGAAATGAAACTGAGATAGATTCGTTAAGAATTGTAGATCTAAAAACATTTTGATTTTATTAAAATAATTATAGCCAAACTTCGTAACTTTAACCATTGAATTAGAATCCAAATAGATTAAGTATTTTTCAAGTTTTAATGGAAAACTGATGCCACATTTTACAACATTTCGCGCGATAACAAGTATTCCAACTTAACGACTTAAATAGAAAATTGTGATAACTATTAAGTTCACACTACTCTTATAGCGAATACTAAATTTAAATCAATACTTTTAGCATGAAATTTAGGCATTATATTTATACACGAGAGCATTTTGCCTATTATGTTTTTTTCGGTTTTAAGCAGTTATTCAACTTTATGTACCTATAGTACACACAATATTATTTCCCTTATTATGAATATTATGTTGTTATATAATCCCAATTTAATTATAATTTTACAGCTGTCAAATAACAATATTTATAATTTTATGAACCAAATGAAATGCTACTACTTTTTATTTATTTTATGAATATATTAAACTGAGCCTTACTCGACTTTCTTATTCATTATTTTTACTCAAATGTAATACAGCTATATTGTGTTTTAAATTACTTCTACTATTGCCGAGAAACAATATCAAATATTTGTAGTAACTAGAGAAACATAAAAGTAACTTATTTATTTTCAAAGGTGATTTTTTTGTAAATGGTTGATAGAAGTATTGATAGAACTATATTCCATTCACTAAACCAAAAATGTTCTAACTCCAGTGACTCAAAATCGATTTTGATAAAAAAAATTTTAAATATCGAAAAAAGTTTATAAAAAAGTTCCCCATAAGTGAGAAGGTGTGTTTTTTATTTTTACAATTGTTATTAACAATTTTTTTTTAATACTCTGTTAATTTAAAACTGCATACTTTTTTTTATTGATGTACACAATTACCTGAAATTTAATAACATAAAATTTTAGGGGTCGCAGATTACGAATTAGGTCCCGAAATATACTTGAATGCAAAATGGCGTCGAATATCTAATGTTTCTAAATATATTTTATTAGATATCTGGGGGTTTTTGTGGTCGCTTATTACGAATTTGATATTAAAACTCAACAAAGCACAAGAACTGCGGATCCAAAATGGCGAAAACGGTTAGTTTCTTTATTCGGATTTTATTTCTTATATATAGTAGTTTTTGAGGTCGCAGATTACGAATTTGGCCTTAAAATTGATGCAAAAACAAATTAGTGCCTACAAAATGGTAACGAAAATTTTTTTTTCTTTTTAACTAAAACCAAAAATTTACCCTTTTTTGTCATTTTGGATCCGTTTATTTTTATTTTGGATGAGTCTTAATGACAAATTTGTAATAAGTGACTAAAAAACCCCCAGATATTTAATAAAGAAAAACAAAAGATTTGCGGTGCCATTTTGTAAACATCATCTTCCTTTTAGACAATATTGAAGTTAAAAGCAACCCTTTAAACTAATATATAAAAAATAAAATTCAAAACGTTCGTTCACACACTAATTAACACACGCGCGCACACATGCAGGCGCATTTACATACACACACACACACACACACACACAGATATCATTGAGAATATAGTCAAAATGGAATCAGAGACCCACATACGTGATAAATCCATTAATATGTTGCATACGTATAAGAAAACTCAGATATTTAAATTAATAATGTGTAACGAATACCCTGTGATCTGAAATTAATATTATTTCATTTTATCACAATTTCAATATTGATATATGTGTTTAAAATTCGTATTTATTTTAATATTGACATTTTAATGCTTCTATTTACCATTGAATTTACAAAATAAATTAATACAATTGAAAAACAAAATATAATTTTATTATAAATTTGACTTTTGAATTTCTATATTATATTTATTTATATGATAGCCCAAATATTATGAAAATAATATTTCCCACTTGTACATTCATTTGACCTTTGTAATATATAATACGGCGCACCTTCAAAACAAAGGCAGTTTTTGAGTATCTGTTAAATTGAGATTTATCATTGTATATCTTCTAAATTCAGTGGTTATAAATAGGTTTTTCTTTTATTTAAACATCAGTAGTAAAAATAGCTATGTTCAAAAAAAAAACTGAATAGATTAAACGGTGAGCTGAAGGCGGTGCTTGTACCTATGCTTGTTTTTATTCATGCTAAACGGTATAATTACGGTTTTAGAATAATAAAGAAAAAGAACGATGATCAGTTTGTAACACTATTAGATACGACGAGGGCTGTTCTTAATTAGATAATGATAATTTTCTAAGATCAGTTAATCGATGCAGCAAAATTTCTATAATTGATTATTTGAATTGTTTTATATCGATTTGTTACGATGCGTTTTAAATATATGTGTTATAACTATATTCGTGTATTGAAAAGTATATTATTTGAGCACCAGTCTTCTTTAATTCTTTATTTCAGAACGTATAATCAATTACAGTCTATCTACCAGTGAAATTGGTCGTGTATTGAGAGTGATTTAGTGAGTGATAAAAGTGCTGTGAATTACTATTTGAGGTGAGGTTGATAGCTAATCTATAACGTATTGATATTTGGGTATTCTACTATATGTATTAATGACGAGGTATATGTAGTATGAATTGGTATGAATCAAAGTGTAAAGTTATACTAATCTATTGAATTTTAATCAATATTAATATGTGGATGATGAGACGAAGTATATGATTTGGTATTGAGGTATAATTATGGAGTAAAGTAAAGAATGTGAGCTAGACATATTAAATGGGTTTTGAGATAATACTAAAGAGTTAATTTTATATGAGTTGTGTTGAATGTGTGAGGATGATGACTATTGACAGTGGCCAGTCCGGTGGATCCGGAGGTCCCAACGAGGCCAGTCCGGTATGTCCAGTGGTCCCAACAATGGCCAGTTCGGTTGATCCGGCGGTTCCAACGAGGCCATTTCGGTGGATCTGGCGGTTCCAACGAGGCCAGTCCGGTATGTCCGGCGGTCCCAACGAGGCCAGTCCGGTATGTCCGGCGATGCCAACGGAGGCCAATCTGGTGTGTCCGGCGGTCCCAACGGTGACACCCCTTCAGGTGGTGCTCCCATCATAGTCGAAGTGAAGCATGTGTCGCCCACGGAAGACCCCTCATACATAACCTTTATGCTTACGTATGAGGTTTGACTACTTAACTTGCGTAGAATGGTTAAGGGTTAGGTATATGGAGTTTTGGTATGACTGTGTGTGTGTGTGCGAGAAAATTATAAACTGGCTCCTCACTGAGTTTATACTCAAACCTGTATTCTAATTTCAGAGCGTAAATAAATGAATAACCCGGATTCCGTGGGCCGTCACGTATAAATATTTGTATATTTATACTTATGTAATTGTATAATGTAATTATTGGTATTAATGAAACAGTGCCATACAGGAAAGATAACAGTGTTCAAATAACGTCGATAAGTTTCCGACTGCAACAAATCTACAAGTAAGTTCAAACCATCTTTAACAGATCAGAAGTGGGATCCGGATCAACATTTACAACGGAATCAACATTTGCATCGGATTAAAATTTGCATCATAACCAGAAGTAGGAACGGAATTCGAATTTGGATCTGAATCAGAATTGTCAACGGAATCCGAATTAGCATCTGATTCAAAATTGGCAACGAAATCTGGATTGGCATCGAAAACGGAATCGACATTGGAAAGGGAATTGGCAACGGAATTGAAGTCGGCATTTAGATCAGAAGTTACGTCGGGATCAAAATTTGCATTTCTGTTTGGATATCAAAAAGTATTTAACTTATCCTTATTTGCTGGGATACACATCGAATACTCGTGAATGGTCTTTGAACGTCGTAACGTATTGCCCATCGGACTGATAGGGATAGCTTAACGAGAAACAATTAATTGAGAAATGAATTTGAATACATGTTTAACAAACACATCTACATATCACTTAGAATAGTCCTATTGAGAATAAGACAAGCGAATAGCAACGCTGGTGAATGGTAGAAAGATGTATTAACTGACAAGAACGTGTTTGGCAGATGCAGTTATTTGAGCGAAGATCATCAACGCAGAATAAAAATAAATGATCACGAAGGATTACTACGTTGTTCATCTATTTAAAAGTTCAAATACATAACAAGTGATACTTACATAAAGGATTGTATTTACACATATTTGTATTTGTGAGTGTTTCAATATAATTACATATATATTGTAGTGACGTCATATCATCAACAACAACAACAAGAACAAAGAAGAAGAAAAGAAAAAGAGAAGTATACAGTGATACAAGTACAACATGGAAAATTAAGTGTATCATATTGAAAGTGAAAATGATGAACCAATAATTGTGAATTTATTGATAACAAGAAAGATAGTGCAGTGTACGTATTACACAACGTGCATGTTACATGAACATCGAATCGCGACTAGGCGTTATTCAATAAACAATATCAACACAGTGAAAATCAACCGAATATACAAAGTCAAGTACTTTAGGAACACATATAATTACTAGAAATAATGGATAGGGATAGTCATGATTTCAGATTAACAACTATCATTAATGGAAAGCTAAAAATTCGAATGGAAAAACCAACAAAATTACCAAGCCACATTGAAAGCGAAAATAATAGCATAATCTGAAGCAAACCAAAAGGCTTTCATTGAATTAGATTTGGAGAAACTGAATCTAAAATGAAAGCGAGTGTCTAAAGAAAACCAAAGCCTTTCATTGGATTAGATTTGGAGACACTGAACCTAAAATGAAAGCGAGTGTCTGAAGCACACCAAAGACTTTCATTGGATTAGATTTTGAGAAATTGAACCTAAAATAAAATCGAGTGTCTGAAGAAAATCAAATTGCTTTCAATGGATTAAAATTGAAGAAACTTAATCTAGCAAGAAAGAAAGTGTTCGAAGAAAACCAAAAAGAGATTTCTCTGAAATTCCTTAGCAGAAACTTAATCTTACAAGAAAGTGAATGCTCGAAGAAAATTGCATTATATACTCTTGGAATCAAGTTAAGTTATATCAAAATTATAGCGTTCATCGCAATTCTGAGATGAAATCTCATTAGCAATCTACAATGACCTGTACGGTGCATTACGATCGCAAACTGACATTATACTTCAACGTCACCCATGCGCCAGTGTCTGGAATACCTTTACTAAAACATTCACCAGAATCACGTTAACATCATGACTTGATTGGACATCGAACAACTAACGTAAAATTTTGAAAATGAAGTAAAGAAGCTTGTACATCTCGATGTGGAAATGAGATATTACAAAATAACAACGAATAGAGATATGAAAATTTATTTGAAGGATGACACAAGAAAAGCTACTACTTTGGAGCTTTTATAATATCTTAACCATTATGGGCCAATTGCAATTTAAACTAATGTTCACGTAATATAGAACGCACTAAGTAAGCTTCGCTAATTAAAAATATTAAATCAACTCACGTATAAATCTTTGTATATTTATACTTATGTAATTGTATAATGTTATTATTGGTTTTAATGAAACAGTGCCATACAGGAAAGGTAAGAGTGTTTAAATATCGTCGATAAGCTTCCGAATACAAAAAATCTACAAGTAAGTTCAAACCATGTTTAACAGATTCTTCCGAATAAATCGGTTATTAAACGATTCATAATTATCGATTATGTTGTGTGAATCGATTATCATGAATGAAACGATTAATAATGTATAATTGATTAATTAACAATAATTGATAATTATATCTAATTTATAATCAATTTCTTAAACGCGGGGATCGTAAAGATCTAGTTGATACTAAGAGCAATTGTAATTTTTAAGGTCGTGCCCTTATAGTTTGCACAAAAGTGCATTAACCATAACCTAATATAAAGTGGAGAATAGGAGTGTTAATTGCTCGGTATTAAAAATGCAATTTCATTATTGTCGTTATTAATACAATGGCTTCTGTCTGCAAGTTTAGAAAATAAGAATGCAAATAACGTTAAAAATTAAAACAACAGGTTATATATAGTATAAAGTAGATTTAAATGGGTAAGTATGATTTTTAATTACATAGTTAGTATGTGCCATAGGAACGTCAAATTCATATTAAAATAATAATTGTTTCAAGTTCTGTTCATTTCATTTTAATATCATCTGCGCATAGATTTTGACTGCGTTGCTTGTGAATTTTGTTATACTGCTATGGATGCACTCGATTACAATTTGTTTTTCATCTCTTCGAATAGTGACGCATTCCTGAATTAAAATCTAATTTCAATCAAGTACATCCATGCCAGTCAATTTTCTCATACAAATATCATATTTCAATTTTAATCATTCATATCTATATGCGTTTATACTGATGTTTAGAGTTTATTGAAGTCGATTAAACATCTGAACATGCGTGTGTTCATACATACTTTTGCTCGAACTGTCTGCATATGTAATAGGCATAGGTACAGGCATCAATACCTTCAGCTCGCCGTATAATTTATTTGGTGATTTTCTTTTCTTTTTATTTATAACATATTTTTGAACCACTGATGATTTTATTGAAGACAACCTATTTATAGCCACTAGTTTTGGAAGAGGTAAAATTAAAAAAGGCAAAGCAATTGTTATATTGAGTTTTTTTAATTAAAAAATTATTATAATTCATACTTCATTTTTCTAGCCATTGGGTTCACAATCTATAAAAACCTTATTGACACAATGCATAATTTGTAAAATTATGTTTTAAATACATTTTGGCTTATGGCTTTAGAATTCACATTCTAAAGAAACATTTAATAATAAAATTGCATTTTCAATAATTTTCTCCAGGGTCCCAAAATTTAGTGTACCCTATAACTCCGGAAATAAAATGAGCTATTGGATTTAAAATGCGAGGAGAATGTCTAAGCATCCATATCATATATATACCGGATTTCTTTAAAATCGCGCATTGTACTAGAGGCGATTCGACACACCAACTCAGGCCTTACGAATGACCGCGTTAGCGACATACATCCAAGTATATGAGTTGCATAACTTTTTGTTAAGGACATATTTTGATCCGATAATGCTACAGAAACTCGACCATTCTATAGCGCTTTTATTTTTGTACTACCGTAGATTGAGCTAAAAAGAATATATACATATATATATATATATATATATATATATATATATATATATATATATATATATATATATATATATATATATATATATCTGGAATAGCATAACCCTATAAAAAACGACAAGTGAAACGAAGGAAATATTTAGCTGTTTTAGCTGTTTACAATATAGTCAAATATTTATTGCTATCTGAGATCTGCCTAACAGAGGCACGAAATGGAAGGTTTCAAACAAAATTATTTAATTCTGAAAATACTAATAATTATAGAATTTTATACTATTCAAGGTATTATTACCTAAACTATTAAATGTTAAAAAAATATTTTACGGCCTATTAAAATATGTATGCTCATTTTACCCAACGAAGCATCCTATAATATTCTACGCTCACGGCACAGAGGTCAGAGTTTGTGCGCCCCTCAAGGTCCATTCACTGCGAGCCAATTAGTAATTATGTTTAGAAATTACCATTGATAATCCAGTTTGTTTTATGAGATTTACGTTAGTTTTTTTGCTTTGAATGTTGGTAATGCTTATTACTAATTTCTAAACTTAATTAATAATTGGTAGCTATAATGTTAAAAATGCTCTAGACAGTAGAATAAGGTATGTTGTGGTCTACATGTCAGTATACTTTTTAGTAAAATAACGATTTGAGAATTCGTGCCATGGTGATCGGTGTCAGCGTGCAACTACATCATAATTGTGTTACCAAATGGGTTGTAGTGCATATTTTACATAGTTAGTTAGCTTCATAGGAATACAGCATAGAACAAATTTATCGTAAAATTACATTTTGTTCTACTATATAATATTGTCAGCGTTTTGTAAATTAACTGCAACTGGTATAAATACATGTTTATTTAATTATATCTAAACTCCTGAGCAACAAAATAACCTTATACATATTTGAGTGCTATTCATTGTATAAATAAAGAATATTTTTGAGACATTTACTAGTTGCAATAGATGTTTCTCCTTTCAGATCTGCAGATGCGATCAGTATCGTATTATTCAAAAATTTACTGAGAATGTTGTTACCGTATAGATATAGAATATGAATATTGAAATAACAATTCTGTTAGTAACAAACATATAATTTAATTCATTTATTAAATGTTCATCCAGTGATTATATTGATAAAATATTTAAATAGTATAGTTTACCACTATTGATTTCTTATTTATATTAATACGTGTGTATATATATATATATATATATATATATATATATATATATATATATATATATATATATATATATATATAAACGAGGGCTGTCCGACAAGTACTTAGCCTCATCGCAAGAGACATAGCCTATTGTGTAGTACATTATCTTAGACGGCTGCTGTTAAAATTTCAGCCAAATCGGACTCGTAGGTTTGTTTTGACCGCGTGTGAAAGCGGAAGTATCCGCAGATTTTAGAAAAATGGAAATAGAGCAATATCGGTCGGTGATTCGATTTTTGTTTTTGGAAGGGAAATCGTGCAGCGAAATCAAAGAACGCTTGGATACTGTGTACGGCGACTCTTCTCCTTCGATGGCGACCGTCAAAAATTGGTTCAACGAGTTTCAACTTGGTCGCACGACGGTTTTTGATGAGCCTCGCCCAGGTGCCCCGAAAACGACTACCACGGAGGATAACGTGACAAAAATCCACGATCTCGTATTGGAAGACCGCCGATTGAAGGTGCACGAGATAGCTGAGATAATAGGCATCTCAAAAGACCGCGTGGGTTATATCCTACATGAAATTTTGGGCATGAGAAAGCTGTCGGCGCGATGGGTGCCGCGTTTGCTCATTCTGGACAACAAGCGCAATCGTTAGACCACTTCAGAGCAGTGTTTGACGCTGTTTAACCCGTCAGCACTCACGTTATGAGCATTTTGCTCACGCTCGATTTAAAATGTTAATAACTTTTTTTTCTTAAATGGAATGGGTAGTTGAAACTCTTTCTATCTTCAAATAATATTATCTATTTTGAAATTGTAAATTTCCCAAATCCGACAATTCTAAGTAAAGCTGAAATTTTTTAATTATTTTCATGCATTTCGGAAATTGTGAGTATTTCTCTCATCATGAGAGTAAACGTGTATGCATGAAAAATTTACTTTCGGTAGCGGTCGGGCTTGATTGTGCATCTTCGTTTGCCCGGATGTTCGGCTACATTCGCTATATCGCATTAGTTTTAAAACTCATCCGTTACAAGTGCAATATACATTGTATGGACTGTGAAACTTAACTAAAAATACACGACGAGGATTGTCAATTCAACTAGCTGTATGTTTTAAATTATTATTATTATATATATATATATATATATATATATATATATATATATATATATATATATATATAAATATATATATAAAAATTACATTTAATTTTAATATTTAAAATGAATAAATAAAATTTTTAATTACGAATAAACTGACACCAATTAATAATCTGGGTTATGATTAAAAGAAATTTTAATGATTGCCTTCTACAATATTTTATCTTTTGATGATCACATAATAATCAGATAAGTATAATATTTTGAATTTGTTAATAATACATTAAAAAATACTATCTAAAAATATGTTATGATTTATAAATTTAAATAAAATCTAAGCGCGCGAGATATTTGAAGCATGTGCACAGAGCGTGAGCAAATCTCTCATCACGTGAGTAAAGATCACCGAAAAGTTCACGTGAGTTCTGACGGGTTAAGCGGAATCCGAAAGAGTTTCTGCGTCGTTTCGTGACTGTTGACGAAACATGGATCCACTGCGCGATTTCCCTTCCAAAAACCAGAATCGAATCATCGACCGATATTGCTCTTTTTCAATTTTTCTAAAATCTGCGGATACTCCCGCTTTCACACGCGGTCAAAACAAAACTACTAGTCCAATTCGGCTGAAATTTTAACAGTAGCCGTCTAAACTAATGTACTACACAATAGGTGTCTTGCGACAGTGGCGCCATAGGTCGGTGAGGCTAAGTACTTGTCGGACAGCCCTCATATATATATATATATATATATATATATATATATATATATTTATATATATATATATATATATATATATATATATATATATATATATATATATAGCAATATATATATATATATATATATATATATATATATATATATATATATATATATATGTATGTATGTATGTATGTATACAACTGTTTAATAAACTTACACATATTGGTCTGACATTTGTACACGCAATATTTTTTTTTTTTTCGATTGTTATCTTACCCACGTCAATGCTTTTATTTATATAGTGGACAACGATAACATCATATATATTTTCGGACACGCTGTGATTTGTAAATAACATTTAACGGTTATTTGGTATAAATTGGCAATAATTGATCCTCCAGTAGTGATCATATCTAAATAAAAGTAGTACGCCACTTTGTTTCTAGGCCTAATTTATACAATTATATTTTGATTATTTCCAATAATATCAAATTTTGCATGCGCCAACACGCAGGCTCTATCTTTGTCTACAACTAAGAAATTGAAATATGTGTGCCTCTCTAATACACGATACGGGATTTTATCTCTCTATCTACCAAAAGATGTACATACCATTTTAATACTGTAGGACTAATGCTGTTTCTGAACGAAAATATTTTAGTAGTTAGACTTAATATTTAATAATAATAAATAACGAATTCAGACCCCGCATAAGAAAACTATTACAAATTCTAATTGTTAAATTTAACGTACTAAATTTTATGACGTCATTGCTGATATGTTAGTATAACAGTATTCCATTACATACTAAATCGACATAAGTGAGTGCTTCGACTTCTTCTCTGATCACTCTACAATCATAACCACTGTCACTTCAATAATCTCCCAAAAATATCACAAAATATCCATCCATTCAAATAAAAGAAACAAACTGGACAATATATAAAAATTATGTTACCATCAATATACCACTAAAAACTGAAAATGAACTTGACTCGACGGTTAAGAATCTAACGAAGCTCATACAAGAAGCAGCCTGGATATCTACACCTTTTACAATGCCAAAAAAAGATACTACCATGAATATACCCTTCTACATTAGAGACAAAATTGCCGAGAAAAGAAGAGTCAGACGAAAATGGCAACTAAATAAACACCTTGGTAATAAAAATATACTCAATAAACTAAGCAAAGAAATCAAAGAAACTCTACAGAAAATTAGAAATGCCTCGTTCCATGAATATATTATATAGGTATAACCTATCATCGTACGCTGAAAAGGATTACTTGTTGTGGAGAGCAAATGTAAAAACCAACGCAACGAATTCCTCTAATACGAAGAGAAATCGGCACATAGGCTAGATCAGAGAAAGACAAAGCTAAAACTTTTGCTGAACACTTATCCAACACCTTTAAACTAAATCCATCACAGACGATTATTGATGAAGGGATCATAATCCTGACATTCCTAGATACTCCACTGCAACTATTCCTACCAATCAAATACTTCACCGTTGCAATATTAATGTGGAAATCAGTTTTTTGACTAATAATATGTTATTTAAAAGCAAAATTCAAATGGTTGGAAATAGTACATAGAGCGAACGTAATAACAATATTTTCAAATAGTTGAATTAATATGTTTGATAATAGATGTAAAACAAGATTCGCACCGATGTGTCCAGCTCGCCATATAGCTTATAGCTTAGATATACGATGCGAGCAGCAGTTTTTGATTATTATGGCCTTCAGGTTAACAATTTGAAAAAATGATATATATATGTATAATTTTTTTTTTTATATTATGTGAAAATAGAGTTTTAGTGTATATATTAAAATTCAATATTATAATATATAATAAAAAAAAATTATGGCCTTTAAGTTCACAATATGAAAACATCATATAGACATAGAATATCTTAGAATTATTTGTAGTTTTTTATGTTTTAATTATTTTATTAAGGGCAGTACTAAGAGGGTTTTAAATTTCGGGGCCCTTTAACTCAGGAAGTATGCGGGCGATTGATTTACTACGGTGTAATTTAAGTATTTCAGTAAATGCAAGAATTCTTATTCAAGTTGACTAAATTATGATTTTTGATAATAAAGGTAAAAATTATGTTTTATAAATGCAAGTTTTCAAATGGTTGGAAATAGTACCTAAATCCATCGTAATAACAATATTTGCAAAAAGATGTCTCGGACAACTGACGTTTCAAGAATCATTAAATGGTATAATAATCAAAATATGGAAATTAATGTTTACCGGGATCAAGCTCAAAAAATATGTGGTCTATTTCTTTATTTAATCTGTTGATGCGTAATTATAAAAAACAAAATATACATTTTTATTGTCGACTTTTAATTTACAACTGGCCATGGGCGAACCAGCAAATTTGTTACATTAATATTGACATGATGAAGTAATCACCCATTGGTGATTCTTCCCGATGTTTTACTTGGTTGACTATTTATTTGTATTATGACTAGTCAAATACTTAAATCTAGGGTCTTTTTCCTGTTTAGTCTTCTGATCTCTCCTTCGTTATTGAGGAGGTTTATTGCCATTTCGTTGGGGTGATAATTTAGCCGTTCTTCGTATTTTTGGGAATGTGATTTAATTTGGTCTTTTACATATTTAACTCTTAAGTCAGTGTGTAGCGTTTCATTGGTTACGTACCAGGGTGCGTCTGCGATAGCCCGTAGTACTTTATTCTGAGTACGTTGAATTCTGTTTATGTTGGATTTCTTAGCACAAGCTCATAGTTGAATCCCATATGTCCATATTGGGGCTAATATTATTTTGTATAGTAATAGTTTACTGTGTAGAGATAGCTTCGAGTTGCGACCAATTAGCCAGTACATTTTTCTTGTTTTGATATTAATTTGTTTCTTTTTCTCGAGTATGTGCTTCTTCCATGTTAAGCGCCGGTCTAGGTGCATTCCTAGGTATTTTATTTCGGTTTTTATAGGTAGGGCTTGGTTTTTGAACGTAACTTCCGGGCAGGTAGATTGCTTAGTGATAATGTAATTTGTGCGGATTTGGTGTCGTTAATTTTTATTCTCCACTTGTTTCCCCACTTTCCTATGTTGTTTAGAGATTTTTGAAAGAGTCTGGATGCTACTGACGGATCTTCATCTGATGCGAGTAGTGCTGTATCGTCTGCATAGGTGGCGGTAATTATGTCTCGTTCAGCGGGTAGATCTGCAGTGTATACTTGGTATAGTATGGGCCACAGTACACTTCCCTGCGGTACCCCAGCTTTTATTTTGTGGGTTCTGGAGTAACTGTTGCCTTGATTTACTTGGAAGGATCTATTAGATAGATAGGATTTAAATAATAGGTAGAATGGGTGTGGTAGGTAGTGCTTGATTTTGTATAGCAGTCCTGGGTGCCATACCCGGTCAAACGCTTGACTAACATCAAGGAAGGCTGCTGTGCAGTATTTTTGTTCTTCTATACTTTTTTCTATTTCTCCAACTACTCTGTTTATTTGTTCGATCGTCGAGTGTTGGTTCCTGAATCCACACTGATGCTGTGAAATTATGTTGTTATCTTCGATAACTGGTTTTAGTCGTTTCAAAATTAGTTTTTCTAGCAACTTGGCTAGTATCAGGAGGAGTGAGATGGGTCTGTATGATGTTACTTCGTGCGCTGGTTGGCTTGGTTTGGGTATGAGTATGATTTGGGAGAATTTCCATTGTGTAGGATAATAATGAGTTCTATTTATTGCATTGTAGATATTTGTGATTGCTACTAGTGTTTTCCTTGGTAATTTCTTGAGTATTGTTGCTGATATGAGGTCGTACCCGGGGGCTTTTTTATTATTCAGGGATTTGATTTCTTCTATCACTTCCTTTGCAGAGAAGTGTTTCAATGGAAGAGATAGTTGTAGGGGGACATTCAAGTAATCCATAACTTCGTTTTCTTCTTCAGCAGTTGATTGTGCTGGATGGGGTTGAAAAGTGTTAAATAAGTGCTCAGCAAAAATATCTGCTTTTACTTCCTCCGATTTTGCCCAGGTGCCGTTAGGATTTCTTATTGGGGGAATTAACTGTTTTGGTCTCTTAAGTTTTTTTTTTTTTGCTTTCCATAGCGAATAGTCGTTCATGGCATTAGATGAGAGGTTGATGATATATTGTTGGAATGATTCGTCTTTCATTTTTTGAAGTATTGTTTTAATCTCCTTGCTTAGTTTGTTTAGAACGGATTTATCATATGGGTTTCTGCTTAATTGCCATTTTCTTCTAGCTTTTCTTTTTTCGATAATTTTTTCACGGATTTGTTTTGGACAATTAGTGATAACATCGTTGTACTGGTTTGCTTTTGGTGTAGCTTCCCTTGCTGCTTCCTGAATGTCTTGTATTAATGTTTCTATTGCTTGATCGATGTCGTCGTTGCACTTTAGTGGTATACTGAGGTTTGTGCGATCACTCAGCAGTTTATGGAAAATTTTCCAATCTGTGTTCTTGTTAGTGAGGAGAGGTTAAAAAATAAATAATATATGTTATCATTTCTCTATAGCAATAATTTACTGGTTCCCTATGTTGCCTTACGTACTGACAGTAAATCAGTACGTGCATTGCTGAACAGTTTACGATTTTCATGGATTTAGTTTATCATTCCCGTGAACGGGTGAGGGTTTCTCCCAAACTTTTGGCCGTAACTTGAAATTTTAGAAAAGTATAAATAAACAGTCTTAAATATTTGTTAACTACAGTTGAATTTTTAAAAGATATCACTCCTAGGTCAAACATACACCATACGACTCAAGATTTTAGCTCCGTCCATTTTGTTAATTGCAGTGAATGTCATTAGGCACATACTAAATTTAAAATTTTGTTGAAAGCAATAACACAAAAATGAACGAATAGAACATTCGAAATCGACCAAAACAGTAGAAATTTCGTCGAACATCTATGTGTTCAATAAAAAATTATGATATAATACTGAACATATGTTATACATACATTGGGTTGGACACAACAACGATTGACTAGCGGAGGATGTCTGTACTCTATACTGAAATCACGAAAACCCGCGCGACGTATGGGTACTCTACCCATCCTTCTCTTATGCATACAAACATGAGAAAGAGCAAACACGCTAATAGGTATCTGTGGTTCATACCGATGCCCTTGAAGTGACATCTTTTAAAAATTCAACTGTAACTAAAGTTGACATTAACTCACGTGTAATTTATAAATTAAACACACATTAAAAAAGATGTGTTTGAATAGATACAACGATAAAATATATTTAATCTAAGGCCTTGGTCACACTACAAACAGTGCGATCGTGTACAAGTGTGCAACACCGAGTACAATCAAGCAAAACGATGTACGCCGGTTAAACTGCATGAAGTGCTGTGAAGTAGTGTCAATCCAGTGAACACTGTTAATAGTACATTGTGTCAACCATAATAAATATCATAAATATCTTTGTTTTATTTTAAAAATTTTGATACAAAATTTACTGTCATTTATAAATTCAAAATTATGTGAATTCCGCTACAAACTACAATCGTTATCGTGTGTCCTTGAAAATTTCCAACATGATCAAATTTCAAACTGCATGATAGTACTCGCTCACGCATGACCAACGACGATTGATGGAGTGTGACCATTCGTACTGGTTTCACCAGTACAGTACTATTTTCTTGGTCCTTGCCCTGGTTAGTCGAAAAATGTAGGCAGTACACAAAATATAGTGTATCAAGAACACAAAATATACAAGAACTGGCGCTAGCGCCAGTGCTACCAGCTTGCCGTTCCGGCGAGCCCAATCGCAATATATACAATACAAAGAACGCGATAGTAATTCATTATTGGAACATAATCAAATTATTGTTTTATACAATAATATATTAATATACGACGAGTCTTTAAAATTTGGTTTATGTTGTTTTGAATGTTTGATCACATTTCTTCTGCATTTAATATGAAATAAATGAATTTCTGAGTTTACGCATATAATTCTAAATCATCGACATTATACTCACTTTGCCCATTGAACCAATCTAACCAATTATGATCCTGAGATTTATTTATTCCTGTATCATAACAGTTTTAATTTCCATAACTTCCTCATTTCACTTACAGATGGCGTTCAATGTCTGATATACTTCAAAATATATATATATTTTTTTTTTTAAGCCTATGGGCTCACAATTTGAAAAAACTTTAATGACATAAAATATCTTAGAATTTTTAGCGACGGGAACTTCACGGGTTTAGAAATTATATGTTTATCAAATTTCATTAAAATCGGCCTGGTACCATCAGCGGAGTTGCGGTCACAAACTCAGGTCTTACGACCGACCGAGCGAGCGAGCGAGATACATACATCCAAGTATATGAGTTATATATATTTTTGGATTCAGGGCGAAAATACAAGAACTTTTTGCTAAGATTTTTTTTCGATCCGAGCATGTTACAGACACACGATCAATCACTATTGCTCTTTTGCACATCCTGTACGACGAGCTAAAAATTATTAATATATCAAAAAATCAAGTAATCAATCCTGGAAAACCAATTATAAATCAATCTTATTATAATTAATCCTATTTTTAGGAAATTAAAAATATTTCTTTATTTTTTCAAATACTTTCATAATCTATAACATAAATAATTAAAATACATATTATTGCATTCTTTCATTTAAAGACATACAAAAATAAGATAAGTATAATGATGAAATATAATGCCTGTGGTATTTTGTTCTAAATGTTTATTTAAATCGACGAGAGAAAAAGTATTACAAATACTTATATCTGTCAAAATTAGGAAAAATTATATTACACTGTTTTATCATAGCCTAGACAAAAAACAGTAACATGCTAGATGGCTTACTGCTTCGATCACCCTTTCTCGACATCTAGCGCAAACGAACGTCATATTCAGGGCTATCCGTTTTGTAAACCTAGAAGATTTCGTTTCTGCATCGGCTGCTCCATCCAATGTTGTCTCTCGCAACTTGTTCATGTCGTTCCTGCTCGACGGCTCTCGTATGTGGTCAGTCTGCACCTTCAAATCGTATCTCTCGGGTGGTTGACCTTTTGTCACTCATTCTGTACTGCATGGCATAGACGATGAAACTACCTGGTTTGGCTGGTAAATGTCACTGTTCAGCTCCAGGAATTTTTCGTTGTCCGAATTATCTGCAGAATTTGGTATCTCAATTCTCCATTGAGCTTGTATCATGGAATTAGCCTCAATAATGCGTACCGATCTACTGATCCACGCCTTATTGGTTTATGGATCAAGAATTCGATAACTTTTTATAATGTCGCTGTAACCGAGCAGAATGCCTTCCTCAGCTTTATTGTCGAATTTTCGACGATTTGCTTGTGGTATGTTAGAATATACTTTCGAACCGAATACTAGAATGTGAGGTAAGGCTAGCTTCTTTCCGCTCCATAACTCAAGTGTTGTCTTATGAGTACTTCGATTGGAAATAAATTTTTAAAATAAGCCGCGGTCAGTACAGCTTTACCCCAGAGACGGTTGTGCATGCCTGCATCGAGTTACATGCATTTGGCTATTTCTGTAAATGAACGATTCTTACGCTCGGCAACTCCATTCTGCTGTGAAGTGTGCACCACTATCGTCTGATGCTCGATGCTAAGTAGTTTTATATAAGATGACATCTCGTTGTTAACATATTCTTGATGACATCAGCGACTTCGTTTTGCTCAATGAAAATTATCGCTGTGCCAGTATTCCTTTGATGCAGCACTAGCAATTCATCTCTTGTTGTCCAGCCTCGAGCACAAGACTGGTGAAGAGTTCCTCGGAGTTTAACTACTTAATGGCCGCTATATCTCGGTTGCGAAGACGCCTATGCTATTGTTGCAAGCCAACCCTCACTTCGACCTTTTTGATCGATTCAATCGTTGATAAACATGACAACTAGTACAGGTCATCCTTTGCTGGAGCCACCACAACGACATCTTTTCCACGTAATATCGTGCAAACGTCCTCGAACATCAACTTAAAACCATCTTTTGCCATCCGACAGACTCTTATTGAGAAGTGGCACATCCAGAATTTCGCTGAGCTCAATTTTCATCCTAGAACCCACAGGTGAGTTACAATTAATATTTCCAATACCGACTGCTGTCGATGGCACCACTGATTTATCAGCCAGATGCCCCCTGGAATTGTACTTCTTTCGCGAAGAGAAGAATGTAGTATCGCTGGTCATGTGGCTGGTAGCCTCGAAATCGATCAGCCAAATATTGTCGATGGCAGTTTAGGCCCGATGGTACTTAGCAAACTACTTCCAGCACATAAGCATACCCCACAATATTATTTCAGCTTATATTTTACTAGGGCAACTATTTGAACTCAATTCCTCATTCTGCCTGGCTTATTTTATGTGTCCTGGTTTTAAATTGGAAAAGAATGGTTACCTTACCTTATGCATACATTTCTATATATTGGTATTTAGCATGAACGGGCTCGATTGATAGCACTTGATTAGTGTGACCAGAGCCTTATTCTTGAAGTTGTTGTTTTAACTAAATACATATTGTACTTATTATTGTTATAATTCATATATAATACTAATGTTGAATTAACAAATTATTCTGAGTGCATGTATTCGTTTAATTTGAAGTCGTTTTATAAATACAAGTTCGTTAATTTATAGGTTATGATCATTTTCAGAGAACTCATAATCTAAATATCTTGGGCCAGACCTGGCTTACATTATGATTACACTATGAATAATGTTCTAAAGAACGATTTTTTGCGCCATCCCAGTAGAAGACCACGCATTCATATCAGCTGTAAAATGTGTATTGATTCTTTTTCTTTTTAAAGCAGATCACATTTAAAAAAAATTATTAGTGATGGCAATAATCGATCAAACCATAGATACCGGTATTTCAATAGAATATAAGTATAAGTATTTTTAAATAAAATTCAAATTGCGTAAACACAAAAACAAGAAAATTGCTTATACAAAAGTATTTTTAAAATCAAAACAAGCATAGGTGCAGAAACCAATGATTTATAATAAAATAAAATTTAGAATACATTTTCATAGCCACTGATTTTCATAATGAAGAAAACTGTTTCACCAACACTAATTAGTGAAGAGATAATCCAAGCAACAATCTTGATCGGCCGACATCCAAATTCAAAACACTGAAGGTACCAGCTTGTATTAGACCAAATATGCTACACGTATAATTTGAGTGCCCATGACGTTCCTCTACTCTCTGAAGGTACCAGAGCGATTTGAACCAAATTTACTACTTACATTCTATGTTATCCCAATAAAATCTGCTCGCAGTTTAAATCTATCGCCCTTATACTACCAGAGTAATATGATCTTATAATTGGAAGCCCTCCTAAATGCTGCCCTAAAAAAAAATACTTAACATAATTATAGAAAATCGTAAGATATTTTAAATCTATAAAATTTATTCATATTGTGAACTTTATTACAATAATTGCTGTGAGTGGTAGGACAGTTTTATTTAGCAACGGCCAATGTAGAGCGTATTTCGTATTTACAATTTTTATACGGCGAATTGACGGCACAGGTGCCTGTACCTTTGCGTATTTTATATTTTTAAGCAATATTATTTTTTTATTAAGTAATTGACATATTACATAAATCGTTTGAAACTAGTTACAAATTCAAAATGTATAAAATAATTTAGTAATTTGGTTCACAACCACATTGATTTCAGCGACTTGTATTATCATATTATATATTTGAATAAATTAACGAATTTTACTTATGGATTCTGGAGTCTTTGTCTCTTTGTTTAACAGTAATGTAATAACTCTTTGTAAATGAAATACACGAATCTAGGTAAACACATAAACAATATATAATTGTATAAGTCTAATTCAATTTTGAGTTCATTTGTCGTATACTTGCATTTTCAGAAAATGACGAAAACATAGTTTATCTGTCAAATTGAAGAATCCTTTGATGTAAGCACGACATTACGAAATAAATCTAATTTTATAAAATAAATCAGAGAAATGTTTCGACTGTATTAATAAAACAAGCATTGTTCTTTCTATTCCCATTAAACATAGTTATTCGAAAATGACACGAAAGTAATTTTTGTAGTGAAACTAATTATTTCAAGCATATAATAAATAAATTCGAGTTTGGATTGTTCCTCAGATTTAGGATACCACCAATTGATTATGTTTTTAAATGTCATAATGTAATTTATTAAAATTACCCGTAACACTTGAATAAAGTTATTTTAAAATGCTAATTAATAATCATGGTTAAATAAACACAATATTGTAACAAACAAGCATAGATACAGGCACCAATGTCAAATAGGGTGGTATGTATTCACAGTGTGAAATTAACATTATTAGATATTATTATCTTTTTAGCTCGCCGTACGTAGTACCGAAGAAGCTTAAGCATTCGGTCGTGTGCCTGTAGCATTCTCGGATCAAAAAATTTCATTAAGAAAAAGTGTTCGTCTTGTCGCCTTGAATCCAAAAATGTATATTACTTGTATACTTAAATGTTAGGCGTCGCTCGCTCGGTCGCTCGCTCGACCAAATTTGTGCCCTCTACTCCTTTGAAGGTACCAGAGCGATTCACACCAAATTTGGTACACATATTATTTGGCATCCCATTTGAATCCGCTCGTAGTTTAAATCCAATCGCCTGTATACTTCCCGAGTTATAAGGCAACAAAATTTGGAGCCCCCCTTAATACTGCCCTTATAAAAATAATTAAAACACTCTACAATATTTTTTCATATTGTTAACCCAAAGCCCGAAAAAAATTATTAAATATTATAATTTTAAATTTCAAAATTTGAACAAAATTTTTTTTTTAAATATAATCTACAAAAAATTGTAAGACTTTTTATAACTATAACATTTTTTCAAATTATTAACCAAAAAGCCATAATAATTAAAAACCACTGCTCGCAACGCATATTTTACCTAAAGGGCGAGCTTTGCGCTTGTTTTATTTTATTTATGCAAAATTGTTCATTATTTATTTTATATTTAAAATTTAATACATTTAATTATTTTTAGCTCAGCGTAAGAAGTACAGAAGAGCTAACGTATTCAGTAGTGTGTCTGTGACATTCTCGTATCATATAAATTCCTAAACAAGATGTTCTTGTCACGTCGACCTGAATCCAAAAATATGTATAACTTGGATGTTAGTAGTCGCTCGTTAGTAAAACCAAATTTGTGTCCTCTACTCCTCTTATGCTTTTGGAGCGATATGAACCAAATTTGCTACACATATTTTGTAGTATTCTATTTCAACCCGCTCGCAGTTCAAATATTATTTTAGTTATTTTAAATCTACAATGTTTTTCATATTGTGATCCTAATGACCATAAAAATTATAATTATTATATAAAAATATATATATATATATATAAGACTTTTTAAACATATAACATTCTTTCAGATGATGAGCCCAAAGGCCATAATAGTTATTTTTAAATTTAAAATATAGCGCGTACGCCTACGCCAAGTCAGCGGTGCGCCTCATTGTCTTGTTCAAAAGAACTAAAGCAATCAGTCGTGTGTCTGTAGCATTCTCGGATCAAAAAATTTCTTTAACAAAAAGTGTTTGTCTCGTCATTATGAATCCAAAAATATACTTAGATGTTAGTCGTCGCTCCCTCGCTCGCTCGCTAAGTGTGCCCTTTACTCATCTGAAGGTACAGAAACGATTTATACCAAATTTGCAACATATATTATTTAGCATTCCATTTGAATCCGCCCGCAAATCAAATCCAATCACCCTTATACTTCCCAAGTTATAGGGTCCCAAATTTTGGAGCCCTTATAAAAATAATTAAAACACCCAAAAATACTACAAAGAATTATAAGATATTATATATCTACAAGGTTTTTGCATAATGTTAACCCAGGCCATAAATAATTGTTTAATATTATAATTTTGAATTTGAAAATATGCACAATATATTTTTTTCTTTTTTTATTATATCAAAATAATCTACAAAATATTGTAAGATAAATCTTTAACATTTTTTTCAAATTGTTAACCAATAGGCCATAATAATTAAAAGCAACTATTTTTTAATTTAAAAATTACGAAGCGGGAGGGTGAAATCCGCTGCTCGCATCGCATATAATACTTATAAGGTTAGCTAGTTTTTTATTTTTAATGAAAGAACAAAATAATGTTTTATGCCTTGTGACGCTTACTTTCGGTACTTTGCTTGTTCGGGCGCCAATATCAATCTGTACACCGTGCTTTTGGGTACGGCGACAGATTTCCCGGTACTCAGTGAAGAAATATACGATTTCCAGAGGTCGTTGATAATAAAAGATGACAATGTCGTTTAAACCCCAGATGTTTTATTTTCCCCACAAAATATTGATGTTACAAACATTAACAAATATACATTTATGCTTACAAACACACGAAATATATTTTGGATCAAACCAGCGGTCGCAACCCTTTACGACAACAAATGCCAAGTTTGATGTGCCCAAAATATACAATAAAATAATATATTAGAATTAATCTAATAACAGAATAATGACAGTTTTTGAAGTTACGTTAAATTAAACAAAAGTATAAATATGTTTTCAAGGACAAAATGTATGAATCAAAGATTCGCCGGTTTACCACCCAAACATATAATAAAATAATACATTAGAAATAATCTAATAACGGTCTTTCGGAACTCTACTTTGAAGTTACGTTAAATTAATCAAGATAATAAATATGAATTTCGCAAAACGGTATGAAAACATGAATCGGTTAACGGTATACTACAACGCGTACAACTATTGTAAAAACCAACCAGATCCCATCACCTGGCAGCCTGTACAATAGCCGCTGTCATATTTACTAGATCTCAACACCTAGCAAATATCACAGAAACGCACCACAAATTCCACTCTGAATCTCAGCATTCAGAGCTCCTTTGCCGGTAACTAGCCTCAACGCTAGCACCGTTCACACCCGATTCTTACCTGATCTCAGCACCAGGAAGAATGAATCTTTATCGTCGATCCGTGCTATTTATCAAACCGATTAATTAGTGTTGTACACGTCACGAGTGGGGGTTAAAGTGGGATCTCGAATCGAACGAGAGCGCGTGCGTGGCACAGCGAGGTGTGTTTAATATTCCGGACTCGGCCGAGTGCTGGCTACCGAACGAAACTCGGAGCGCTGACTGATAACAACTCGCTTGCCGTGCGCACGCGGGCGCTTAACTATTTTGCTTCGTTACAGCCTTTAAGAGCGCTTGTTCGTTAAAACTGGAATTGTTACGTGTAATACACCTAGGTACCTATTCTGAGTGCCTCAACTCAATATATTGAAGTGAGATCTCACTCAAAAACGCTGTTTCCATCTATTGGATTCATTGCGTAAACATGATATGACGTCACGGATCTCAAGCAATTCGTAAATTTATCTCACTACCTCGGTAGGTAGTTAGACCAGAAAAGTTACTAGTGAGAAAATTGACAGATTATTGGTTGTGTGCCATGGCATTTTTTTTTTTGCATTTTGTATTCTCCTTGTTTTGTGTTGTTTTAATTTGTTTGTTATTGTCAGTTTAATTTATTAAATATCCCTACCGTGTCTAAATCAGTATTTTTCAAGACAACTAACAAGCGTCAGTTCAAGTGTTGTAAACTTGAAGTCAGAAAAATCCCTAAAGATCTCACATGCGCGTCTCACTAGTGGTACGTCATCGTTATCTCAAATCTCACTTCAATATATTGAGTTGAGATACTCAGAATAGGGGTCCTAATGTAGGTTGAAGCGACATTAAATGAACGGTTGCTCAACACAGTTGGATAACTAATCAAATATTTTGGTAACAAGTTCAATTAAAATAATTGCCCTACATGTCACCGTCCTCTATTTTATTTATTTCAAGCTAAAATAAGCTGGAGTAACCTTCACTCGACTTTCTTATACTGTCGCTATCTATATTTAATATTGATTTATTTTGTTTTAAATTTTATAGGCGATTGCAATGAAACAATGTTAATATATAACTGCTAATAGGGAAACATAAATGTCACATGTCTATTTCGAATAGCGATGTTTCAGTAAATGGTACATTTTTCAAATCAAAATTTAATATCTTTCATATTCATAAATATCTTTTTTTCTAGTTCATGCCTTTTCGTATTATTGAAAAATTAGAAGAGTAAAGCATTACTTTCGGTTAAGAGGAATCCCTACCGAGCTCACTTTTCGCTATCAGCATTATTCAGTAGCACAAATATAACAATATATAAAATACATAAAAACCAGATATTGAAATGCTTGCGTTTCAACGGTACCGCAGTGTTTACAAATGTTACCGCTAGAGGCAGTAGCTAAATTAGAATACAGTTACCTTGAAAATGCTCCTACAGTTTTTCAAAATATGACTATAAAATGTCTTTTTAAAAGATATTTCTGTTAATAATTGCAAGTTAAAAATTCAATCTAGGCATGTACAGCCGTAAATTGTGAATATCGTTCTTCAATTCATAGTAAACCTCTTATGAAAATCATCAATTCTTGGAAAATGTTTCATTTATTTCTATATGTAAAATATATAAATTTTGTAAAATTTCGTCTACAGACGTGCATTAGATCATACTTAAGCGACATATATTTTTTTGGAACGATTATATTTTAAATTAGGATCAGAAAATGTCAAGAGCGGAACGATGATTTTTGTTTTCATGCTACTGGGTAGGGATTCCTCTTAAGGGGTTACATGGGTTTTTAAAATTAAAATAAAACACTATTTTTCGGATTTTTTTTCACGAAATGATAAATATGGTTTATTTTAATTTATGGCATATAAAAGTAAATCATTTGAACAAATTATAAAAAACAAGATTTGGTACGCGTAAAACGCACCAACGCGCAGAGCTCGCCCTTAGGTAAAATATGCGTTGCGAGCAGTGCTTTTTAATTATTATGGCCTTTTGGTTAACAATTTGAAAATATGTTATAGGTGTAAAAAGTCTTACATTTAATTTTAGATTATATTGATAAAAAAAAATTTTAGTTCATACTTTAAAATTCAAAATTATAATATTTAATAATTTTTTTCGGTCTTTGGATTAACAAAGTGAAAAAATCTTATAGATATAAAATATCTTAGAATTTTTAAGTGTATTAATTATTTTTATAAGGGCAGTATTAAGGGGGGCTCTAAATTTTGGGTGTCTATAACTCGGGATGTATACGGGCGATTGGATTTATACTGCGAGCGGATTCAAATGGGATGCCAAATAATATGTGTACCAAATTTAGATTATATTGATAAAGAAATAATTTAGTTCATTCTTTAAAATTCAAAATTATAATATTTAATAATTTTTTTCGGGCTTTGGGTTAACAAAATGAAAAAATCATGTAGATAAAAAATATCTTAGAATTTTTAGTAAAATTTTTAAGTGTTTCAATTATTTTTATAAGGGCAGTATTAAGGGGGGCTCCAAATTTTGGGGCCCTATAACTCGGGAAGTATACGGGCGATTGGATGTAAACTGCAAGCGGATTCAAATGGGATGCCAAGTAATATGTGTACCAAATTTGGAGTGAATCGCTCCGGTACCTTCAGAGGAGTAGAGGGCACAAATTTGGTCTTACGAACGACCGAGCGAGCGAGCGACGACTAACATCCAAGTATATAAGTTATATACATTTTCGGAATCAGGGCGACGAGACGAACACTTTATCTTTATGAAATTTTTTGATCCGAGAATGCTACAGACACACGACCGAATGCTTTAGCCTCTTCGGTACTACGTACGGCGAGCTAAAAATCATAAGAGAAAAAATGAAAGTTAAGCCATTAACAGCTGGTTTACGGAAATCGATGTTTTTTTACGGTGATATGCTTTTAGTAGATGCATATGACTTGTACTTGAACGAAGGGTTTGGAAAGAAAAATTATATTTCAATTTTTGACATTGTTTTTAACAAAAAAAAATTGATTTTCGGTGAATAAATTTTATATTTTGGTAATTTTCTATTTCATGTAGTGAACGAAAATAAAAATCCTTTTTTGATTTCAGATAAGCATATCACGAGTTATTCTGCCTACCGTAAAAAAACGTCGATTTCAGTAAACCAGCTGTTAATGGCTTAACTTTCATTTAGTATTATAGATATTGTTTCGAAAATAAGAGAATTTATTCCGGGTTCCTATACAGATCTCAAGTTAATTTTTTTATATTCAGATGATGGGTGATGGTGTGCTGTTTTGTGTATATGTGGGTTGCCAATTACGAATCTGAAGTCAGAATTTTAAAATTCGCGATTGCACCCTCTATATGGCCGATTTAATAGAGATACAATTAAAAAATATACAAAAAATATTTACGCAATTAAATACATGCATGCAATGTCAACGATTTAAGAAATGTGCGTGAATATCAAAAAAGTATAAAAATTATGATTGAAAGTAATAGGAGATTTTACCGCCAAACGAAACGATCAATATCTTAATTTGCTAAAACGAGGCGCGCCTTATTTCGGTCGTATCTCATATCAAAAACAGTATTCTGAAAGTCCTTTAATCCTCTATAGTGTCAGGTAGGTCAAAACAGTACAGAGGTTGTCAGTTTTTTAATATCCATCTTAAATGCATCATTTAAAAATAATAGAGGGTATTACTTCAAACAATTTTATCTCCTGAGCTATGGTCTTTATATAAAAAATAAATAAGCAACATTTTCGTAGTCTATATCCATAATTTTTTTGTCTATAGTTACATGCACCTAAGTTGTTTCTCTGCTATGTTTTTTAACCCTTAAGCCAAAAATAATCATATTTTCAAAATACATTAATTGTAATGCATCCATAACGGTAAAAAATATTGAGCGTATACATTATGTATATTTTTGTAAGTCCTAACTATAGTTAGGACTAACAAAAAACTGAACATGAAATTCTTCTTCTTCAATCCGGAATTTACTTCAACCAGAAAGCGGGCACTTTTTTGTGTTAAAAATTAAAATTTTGCACTAATTTTCCTTGTATCATTTTTGATTTTGCAGATATATATTTCCTCCAAAAAACAATATTAAGCTACTGTAATTAGCTTTAGTTTGGTTTTTTAAACTAGAGTTATGACTGCTTGAAGAGCGTGCTCATTTCAGGGCAACACTCAAATGCACCTAACATTAACTGTATTTCAGCAACGATGACCCTAATCAATTTTTATTTTTAATTTCATTAAATATTTTTGTAATTTCATAAACTAACTTTTATGTTTTGACAAACTTTTTCGAAAATGTGATCCTCTTTGAGTTATTTTCTGAAATCCTATAAGAAATCAGTGTTTTTTGCTTGAAAATCAATGTTTTCAACCCCATGTAACACGGTGGGTACTAAAGCGCAAAAATAACATTATAGGGGTTTTTAGGAGTACCATTCGACGTTCTTCACTTTTTTCTTTGAAACCTTGAGTTGTGATGTAAATCATCGCCAATAATAAAGCACACTTATTCCTTGTAAATATTTCATATTTGACCCATTTTGAAACAAATTATCCAAAAATATTTGAATTTTAAACAAGTAAGGAATTAGTCTGAAGTAAAACGGCCAAATGACTGTACTTTATGCGACTATATATTAAAATCTGACTTATTCACAACAAAATACAAATGTCAACCCTACGCATTCTTCTTTTTTACATCTTATGCGTGCATCCAAAACGCTATTAGTTTCGGTTCAGTATCAGATCAGTTCATGTTCAGTTACATTCGAAAAGTTTAGTTCAATTCCGATAATTTTTCTCCTGAAAAGAATTCGCCTTTAGACAAACTGTACCGAGACAATTTTTTTATGAATGAATGTTTCTATTTAAAATAACCTACATTTTGACGCATTTAATGCCTCTTAATAAGATGCCAAAGTTGTCCCGCTCTCCCCGTTAATAACGACGTAGTTGTCGGCAAGGCATCGTCCTACCTGAATCCTTCCATCCAAGCCATTACCCCGGCTTACTTTCATATTCTCCGGGTGACGCTATTGGTGCTGCGACAGACATCCTAGTTTTCCAGGCGTTCGGACATCGTTGCACTTAGTTTTAAATATGCGAGACGTAAATTTATCTAATTTACGTTAAATAAATAACAATCGCAACGATGCGATGCGCTCATCCTGCTGCAAAGTTTTTCCGGAAAATAATACATTCCATCTACGTATATATAGACATCAGTTGCGCTGTTGTTGGTTTTCCTGTGTAATTTACGCGTCATTTGATCGTTAAACATTTTAACTAGAATAAACACTTTAAATTGAACGCCAGCCAAACAAACATTTCACAAATAAATTCTTGTATAGTACTTCGAATAACGTTCTTATTATTAATCGGTGCTTTTCTAGCGGGGTGCATGGGTGGCCGCTAAAATTTAAGTGCGTCGTACTATAGTATAACAGAGCTATAGTATTCAGACGTGTGTCTGTAAAATTTTCGTAATTTATAAATGTAAAATTCGTTTCACGTCTTCTTGATTCCGAAAATATATAGAACTTATATACTTGTATGTGTGTTTGTAGCTCGCACACTCAAACGGTCAAAGACCAAAAATTGTGGCAACATCTCCTCTGAAGGCATATCATGCAATATGAGTGCCCACACTGAGATAAGGATTTACTTTAATCAATTTGAATACTGCCAAATGAATGTAGAGTATTGCTAGCCCCAAATAAGCTATCCTTAATATAAATAGATTTTATTACCATATAAGCTACATTAATGAAATATATAATAACTGTTAATAAATCTTACTTACTATAGAAAAAAATAGTTTCGAGAAAAACACGTTTAAAGATTTAGAACATATACATACTGGATAACGTAATATTTTGCATCTTACATTTATTGATAATATAAAATGAAAAAGAAAACTATTTTTTGACCCAAAGATTGAAAGTGCCACCTTAAGAGAAGAAATGGCAATAAAATTTGTTTTTTCAAACTAGTGAACTTACGAACAAAGTGACACAAATCCATGTATGTATATAAGTTATATACATTATCGGAATCAGGAATACATAAAACGAATTTATGTGTAAAATATTTTTAATATGTATGTTACAGAGACACGAACAAATAGTAAAAATAGTGAAAAATAGTGCTAAGAAATTAGTAAAATGCGTAATGTGGCCAAAAAGAATATTTCCCATATAAAGTCAGTGAACTTGATTGATAGCTAAATTTACAGTACTGACTGAATACTTGAAAACAATATATGTATTTTATCAATATTTGAATGTGTAACATATTAATTTTGTTACTGCGAATTATCAAATTGTAGCTGCCTCATATAATAATGACGTCCTCAATCTTGTTTATGATTTATTACTCAAATATGTTTATTCAGAATGTGAAATGTTGCTGTAAATCAGTGAAACTAAATTTATGTTAAAAATAATAAAGCTTAAGGGGGAGAACACGGTGACGGCCGAAAAAAAAAAAAGCTCATTTTCTCGATTTTTTTTCTCTGAACTAGTAGATTGATGAAATTTGCTGCATTAAATAAAGTATAAATCAATGTTCTTTCAGGATTTTTTTTATTGAAAAATAATATTAGCTTGATGCCTTCTCCAGAGGCAACTCAAAGAAGAGTAGCGTCATGGTTATGGATGTAGCGCAGGTTGTAATCATCTGATACAATTTTTTTTAATCTTAATCTATATAGATGTAATTTCAGTTGTACGTAGGATTTTGCAAAAAAAAATATTTTTTTCGAGAAATGGACATTTGAACAGAAAACACCTATTTTTTGCCCCATTTTTTATCCGAAACGGATACCAAATATCAAAATAAAAAAAACTCCTCCGTTTAACTGAAGTCAATTTTATAAGCTTCAAGTTAAATAAAAAAAAAACCGATGTAAATTGTAGCGTAAGCGTCCAGAGAATCGTGTTTAAAGCGCCGCAGCGTTTGGTGTCGTGTCGTCCTATTCGATTTTAAAACGATTTGGAGGACAATGTTGTTTTCCTTTGTCCTGTCTTTGTCCTTTAGGGGTAAATCTACTACCATTTTGATTCATTTTCACTTCAAAATTTCAATTAATCACACTAAAAATATTATGAACGACCATTGTCAGCAATGTGCGCGTCAAAGGAATATGTGGGTTACCTTCGTTATTTGTATGAATTTCAGCATAATATTTTAGGGAAATATTCATAAAGATACATTCTTTAAAATTATATAAAAAAGAAAAATCGATTTTTATAAAACCGTCAGTGTGACGGTTAAAATGAATCGATTTTTCTTTTTTATATAATTTTAAAGAATGTATCTTTTAGAATATAGAATAACGCACAATTGTTATTAAACTTGTTTATCTTGTTTAAACTAAAGGCTATTGGCACTCGTCGGAGTTTTTTTTTTCATGTTTCCTGAAGGGTCCATGAATTTTTTTTTTAATTTTTAATATGTCTAATGTTATACTGAAGAAGGTCTGAAATTATGAGCAACGCACAATTGTTATTAAACATGTTTATCTTGTTTAAACTAAAGGCTATTGGCACACTTCCGAGTTTGATTTTTTTTTCATGTTTCCTGAAGGGTCCATAATTTTTTTTTTTTAATTTTTTAATATGTCTAATGTTATACTGACCAAGGTATAATAATAATAAACAAAATAAACTTTTAAAATTTTAAGCAAAATGTAAGTGTTATATAATTTTATTTTTTTCATTTCCTGTAGCACGTAGGCTAATAATTTAACCCGTAATAGGAGCCCCTGCCTGTAATAAACAAGGGGTAAAAGTTTAAAGGGCAGAATATTTAAGGGAAACCTTATTTGGCAATTTTTAGTTAATGTGATCTGGTTGGCTTTGGTTAAACGCTTCTACGAATCGGCTGCTAGATCGAGCACTAGGTTCACTCTCGTTTTATTTAACCATATTATTGGTAAATAAAGTAAAATAAAGAACTGTCGAACGAAAAATTGAGAAAATTCAAACTTATGATTTGTATTTGGTCTAGATGTACACCTTCTATTAAAAAAGAATCAAACCGGAAGATCATGTTAACTCTATGCATTTTTTCTTCTATCTCCAATATCACTAGAACGGCTGCACTTGTGGCAAAAATAGTTTTGTTCATAATGAAAGATATTCATATTTCGCACAACTTTTGTTGGCCAAGTTCTTTAAAAAAAATTACGAGTTATGAGAAAACGCTCTCGATAATCATAAAAAAATTATTTATATTGTAATGCAAATGCATTTGTGATAATTATTACATTCTTTTGCAAATTTATAAATAAGTATAGGGATCATCAAAAAAATCGGACTCGAGATTTCAACGGATATACACGTTGTGACCTTCTCTGAAACGAATGTGACTATTTTCGGAGTGACCTCTGTGTGTGTGTGTTTGTTCGAGGGTGTGTGTGAGCGCGTGCGTGCGTGTGTGTGAACGCGTGCGTGCGTGTGTGTGAACGCTCTAGCGCCGAAACTGTCGAATGTAAAATTGTGAAATTTCGAACTTAAGACTTGTATATGGTCTAGTTGTGCACCTATAATTTTTGATAAGAATATTCAAACCGGAAGTGCATGTTTACTCTATGCATTTTTTGTTCTATTTCCAATATCACTAGAACGGCTGCACTTATGGCAAAAAGAGCTATGTTCATTATGAAGATATTAATATTTCGCACAATTTTTGTTTGAAAAATTTCTTTAAGAAATGTAACAGTTACGAGAAAACTTCTATCGAAAATCTCTCTTATTAAATTATTATGAAAATGCATTTGTAAGATTTTCTTTTATAATTATCATATTAACTTTGTTTGAAAAATATTAAGACAGATAACAAACATATAAATAATGTATATCATTTTGCGCTGTTTGACACAAAAAGATCGACTGACTAGGTGAATTTTGAAGATTCAACATCTATGTTTCTGCGTATTGAAGAAAAAATATTTGATATTATAATTAGCTAATTGGTACAATTTCAGTGTATTTCTGTGTAGTGTTGGTATTTTTTGACATTTCGACTGGAATATATATTCCTAATGAAAACTATGTAAATGAAAGTTCTGTGTCGGCCACAATCAATTTCTTTTGAAATTTTTCGTATTACTTATGCCTGAAGAAAATTTGACAGATAAACAAAATATAAATATTATATGTCATTTTGCTTACAAGTAGATCGATGGTGCATTTTTAAAAATCAACATCTATGTTTCATATTGATGAAACAATATTTGATAACATAATAAAATTATAAGCCAATTGGTATAATTTCAGGGTATTACTGTGGAGTATTGGCATTTTTTGACAGTTTGTTTGGAAAATATATTTCTAACGAAAAGTACGTAATAGAAAGTTCTGTGTTGGCCACAACCGATTTTGTTTATTTTAAATTATAGATACAAGGACAGCTGCAATCTGAATATTCTAAATAAGAAATTTTGTCCTGTCATCATTTTCATAAACGATAGAGATTGTTTGTGGAACAAATACCAAAATTCCAAACTTTGGTCGGAAGAATTGTTGCCCAAATAAAAATAATTTTATTTGAATTTTGTACTACGAAGATTTTCAGAGGGTCTCAAATATATGAGTGATTGCAATTCTTTACTAATTATATTGTAATAAATAGATATACATACATACATATATATATATATATATATATATATATATATATATATATATATATATATATATATATATATATATATGCATTTATTAGTTATTGAAGCATAATCTTATGTATATATATATATCTATATATATATATATATATATATATATAAATTACTCAAAACGTAAAATTATTTTTTCTGGTAATTTGACGGTTAGTATTCTCATTCTTGTATTTTAACTAGTCTTATCTACAATTTTCCATCTTCTTCTAAATAATAATAAATCTCTTCTTGTCGTACACATGCGCTGCAAAATACGCTTGTCTGTTAAAAGTAGAGGGAGCAATGACGCTCGTCAAGGCTGGGTCCTAGCTTGGCAGTAAGTTTTGGTATACATAATTGAAACATGTAGTATATCGTTTTGTGATGAATTTTTCGAATCTGTCGACGGCCTTAAGAGGCTATACTTATGTGCAGCCGATAAATTCACCGACATACGTTATAAAACGTATTTTGTATGCTCCAGAATAAATAAGATTGTGTAAGTTACGTCGGTTATGAGAAAAATGCTGTTTTAATATTCTGGTTTCTTTCCTCATTTTGTCCAAATTTGGCGTTTTTAACTCTAATATAGTCTTAAATGGAAGTAATCTATACGGCGACGTATGTAAGGAAATATATATGAATATTATTACACGAAACAATTTTGTAATAACTAACATTTTAAAATATCACTAATTTACAAAAAAAAATTCAATAATAGATAAGGCCCGTTGAAATTATAAGTCATAACTTCTGTAGAATACCCAGGAAACACAGTTAGATACATACGATGTACTATGTATGTAACGCCGTAATATCAATGGCCCATGCGATATACAATGTAAGGTGCCACTGGATGTCAGAGGCCCACATGCAACATGCATGTCACTTTATTACAGCCATGTCTAGACGCGCATTTTATATAAATTACTTATATGCAAACGAAAAAAATTTGTTTTTTTACAATATATTTTTGATTTTACAATTTTGCATATTTTGCATTATGTTTGTTAATAAAAGTATCTAGAATTACAAATGCTTTTTTTTTATGGTCTTATTTCATTCACCTTTTGCGGATTCAAAAAATCGATATATTTTTTTTTGCAGAATATGACACTTTGAAGTGTTGACTATAAGTCTCTGAAGCCGTTTTTTGAAATTTAAGTTGGAAATATGTGAAATTGTGATTTAAACAAAACAATGTTTTTGCTCAAACACGGCGTTTTCGCGCGCGTCAGTTTGAAGGTGAAACTTTAAACGCGTTTTTCTCGAAACCATATTTTTTAAGTCGCGCGGTAGAATATCTCGACAACAAATTAACCGAATTAACTCTCGATTAGTGCATCTTAAAGGTAATAAAATTCTCTAGGAGTTGATTCTCGACGAAGTGTGTCCGACAGTTGTTAATATTTTTTAAGGCCCGCCAAAGAAGAAAAAAAGTGGCAAAACATAACTTTTTTCGTACGATGGTCGCCATTTTGCTAATTATGGTCCAAATGGACCACCCGAGGATCAATTCCTAGACATATTAATTTACTTTAAAACCCTTATTTCTTATTTTTTTTCAAACAACTGGGACTAGAGTTATGCTACCGCACGCCTACATTGAGCTGCCCACTTTGGACCTGGACATCTTCGCCGGGGCTGAACGTACCCGACTTTAAAAAATATCTTATGAAAGAGAAAAGTTGAATAAATACGATACAAAATACCGCATGCGAATATCTCGAACGTACCCTGAGAAAAAAAATGTTAAGAAACAGCTTTTTTTTTTGTGCTCAAAAGGTGAATGCCCCCTTAAAAGCTGTACAAGAGTACATATTTATATAGCCATAGGTTAATAATTGTTTAGCAAAAAGATAACCATGCAAAAAAAAATTGGGTATATTTTGACCCTGCCATACCGTAACGTGTGAAATCTAAGCCATACTACTTAAGGATTAATAACATATATTTGTTTAAATGATATATACATATATAAAAAAAGAAAACTCCTCTATAAATATAATAAATGGAATTAAATATAAAACAAAAAAGAACAAAAATTTGATTATACATAGGTAATAAAATAAGCGATACTTCTGAATAAATATATATATATATATATATATATATATATATATATATATATATATATATATATTATTATTTTTTTAATATGGTTGTCGATTCAGTCGCTGCTTCGCATCTCTCAACCACTCTGCAGAAACATATTCAAACTCCTTCTCTTGCAGCCTGCACTTTTGAATATAATATCTGTAAATTTAAATATATTAATTAGATATAATTCTAATGAAATTAATCAAATATTATCTCATATACAGTATTATTAACATCAGGTATATTTACTTATCAGATAAATTCAAGGTTATCGAATAGAACAATATGTTGACAGTAATCCCATTGGATTACTGTCAAAATTTTAATACAATATGGTTTTCTTTACTTATCTAGTAAATTTAAATGATGTTTTTGATACCGGACTTTAAATAGCTTAATACATATCTCTTAATACATATCTTGTGCCTATAACCTAACCAGGAGCACTGCACCGTCATTTCAATACAAAATATTTATTTGTATATTCTGGTTATATTATCCTTATAACCGTGCCCTCCATTTCTGCTCAGATATTTGGCCTATAACGATCAATTAATTTGTATTTATATAAAATTATTCATACAGTTTGAATTAATATGATTTACTAATCATTTTTGGTTAAGTTCCTACGTCAAGAATAACTCGAATTCATCTAAATCCGCTATTGATTTGACCAACAAATATACAAGTAGTACATGAAACATAACTTCGTCATTTGCAGGCGACTTATCTATGCGCTCCCTCAGATCTGCTACTTGTAATTTAATGTCCGTTACAATAGTTAATATTTTGGAAAGAATACTTTGATCTACAAAATAGAAAAAAATATATATATATATTTTTATTAGTTCATAAAATAATTACCATTGTTTTCTTTTATTGTAGTTCGAACTTCACTTGCAACAGTTTCAACTTTGTCGTTAACGAGATTTCCTATAAAAAAAATTTAGTAAATCTATTGTTAGCCATATTATTATAATCGAATTTATAAATCATACTTTAATATTTTTTTTAAATTGAATAAGCGACGAGACATTATATATTCAATGCAAGCATCGGTATTGTTTTAGATTTAAATAATGAATAATTTCGTGTATATTTTGATTACGTACGATTATCTTTCACAATGATGGAATCCAATTCTGATGCAGTTTTCGTGAAAACCTTCTACGGCTGGCTTCAGAATAGTATTAGTACCACAGGCCAAAATTGTAGGAGCAGGTCCTAAAGTTCAAATTTGGATCCAGCATCTCTATTACCAGGATAAATTTCAATATCATCTATATTGGCTATAGTATTTTTTACATGCATCGTAGAATTAATTTCATTGAGAATCCTACGACGCTTTAGCCGATACGAAATTGAATTATAGAATTTCTAAGGCATTTTAATAGGCTACATTAGTTCTTCAATCGTACAGAAACATATATTAATTTTAATGAACTTATTAAAATTGTAAACGACTGGTGTTTTACTTAATTTATTGTTCCTAAATTATATATACACTTAATTAAGTCTGATATATATATATATATATATATATATATATATATATATATATATATATATATATATATATATATATATATATGGCAATCGCCACAGTGAGGTAAACAAAGCGAAGCCTTCCTGACATATATATGTATATCTATGTGCCCTATATGGCGATGATAGGCGTTTTAAACTAATTTGTTAAAATACTATATTTTATTAATGTTATAATAATGTTGAGACGCATAGTGATCAAGAGAGATACACATATACTATTTGCACAAACGTAAAAGGCGTTAGATACGATAGGGCGGTAAAACGCATGTTCACTGAAAATATATAACATGCGTATACGAGTATTATGTAGTATGCATGAAACAAATTATCTACACTCGGTATATACCCTTTTAATGTACTTTTTTCGTATTATGTATGTAACATATTAATGTACCAGAAGTTTCTTATATGGTATGGCTACGACATACGTATCACAATAGTGCTTGCTGGGTATTAGCATATAAATCTAATTCGCTTAAAATATATTTATTTGTATACGAATTAAAAGAAATAAGCTGTTTGGCTTGCAGCCTACAGTAAATCGCCGTATGAATTTTTCAATATGTTTTAAGAATAGAGTAAAACTTGCATTTTACTTAAGCTAGTTTCCTTTACCAAATCAAATGTCCGATCGTATAAAATTGATTTCAACTCTTCAGTCCCAGTTTCAATACGAATATCGACGTATGGTAAGAGGCGCGCATAGTGGAGTCGCCAGCAAGATTATTCACGCAGCCTGAAGTATGTCAACCGGATTGCTTATAACGAAAACCGACAAGTTGGTGTGTACAAGTGTGATGGTAATGTGTTTTTTTTTTTCTTTTTTGAAAGTTGAATTAAATCGGTTGCATTTTCACAAAACCGAATATATATTCCCACGTCCATTTGCACGTTACAGTCGTATGTTTGCTCCTATACGTCTATCCGTTCGTGTCGCACGTCAATCGCTCGATTCGCACCCGAAATAAATCTTGAGACGCGATGTTCAGCACAGAGCAGTGCTAGAACAGCTGCACGACGAAATGAAGTTTTCATGGTAGATGTTGCTTGTAGAAATGTATAGGGTAACTTTGGCATACGAGGCAAATTCGTACTTTCAATTATTTACTATATCGGAAACTATAGATACCCGAAATCAACATAACATCTTCGAACAAAATGAACGACCAAATTACTCTCCACGACACACTGGTTCATCAATCAAATGTTTGACTTTTTAAAAAATCGAAATATGAGCAAATTTATATTTCTAAACATAGCATCCGGGTTTTTAATTAACAAATGCGGTGGCGAAAAATAATTGAATAAAAATACATGACATTTCGATCAGCTAATTAGTAATTTTGGATAATTTCTAGTCATTCGAAAGAGATAACTAGTTGTTTCTAGCATAATTGTGAATTTAACAATTTACAATTTGGGTTTTTTAGCATCCGACGCCGTTTAGTTGTTCACCTGCTACCCCATTTATTAGTAATTTTATATTGTTTATTATAAAAATGCAATCAAATTTTGTCGGTAATAGCTGAGATAATAATTTTCTAATTTACCACTTCTTGCACTTCACATACACATATAACAACGCACGATGTGCAGAATATTCAACACATTATTCTAATCATTGTGTAATTAATAGTAATGTAAATATTTTGTTCCTTAAAGTGTGTTACATTTTATATAGATCTTGTTTATAAATCACACGATATTAAATAAAATATTCGCAATATCATGCAATCAGTTCAAATTGTACTGTTATATGTACCCAGCCATATCTGACTGATCAAGTAAGGTACTCGAATTCCCCCTTAGGATAGGGGGGAAAGTTTTAAGTTACTATCTCAATTTGACGCATTCAAAATTTGGTGTCATAATTATGTTTTAATTGTTAATATACGCTCCAGCACAACTTAATCCCCAAACACAATTTTTCAATTTCCTTTCGTTACTATCAATACAAATTTTGAAGTTATTACATTTCCGAATTTTACTTTATCTCACTAAATAAGTGAGTCAGATGGAATTTGACCAATTTATTTGTTTTGTGGAAATATGTGCAATATATTCAACAAGTTATTCTAATCTTTGTGTAATTAATAAGTTAATGAAAGTTAAGTAATGTTAAATTTCATAAAACTCTTCTTCATGGATCCCACGATATTTATTGAAAAATTCGCAATAACATGAGAAACTATGACCGTATTGGTAGATGTTGAGCCAACCATGGCAACGTTGCATAAACAACTGTTACACAATGCCAACAAATAAACGTGAAGCAGCGGTTGCAGTGCTACCAATCTAACAGCAAATCTGACAGCTAAGATTACATGAAATGATCGCAACGTTGCCGAACTAATATCATAAAATTTAATGTAAGAAAAATGTATAAATCATTACATTTTCAACATAATATTATTTATAATATTTCATGTTAGTACGATATACATTTTTTGGGTATATTTATATTTTTTGAAATGATCTTTAATATTTTCAACATAACATATTATTTTCTATATGTTACTACAGAAAAAAATTCAATGCAAAACTATAAGAACTTTTATTTTACGCTTCCTCCCGGTATCCATTAATTAATCATATATTGATCATAAAACCATTTAAGGTCAAACTTCAAGCTAGAAAAAAAAAAAAACGACTAACCCTTATAAAAAAAATATCAGTGAATTCGTAATTGCATAAATAATGCCTGGTAAAAATGTTTATTTTTTGAAACGCACAGTTTCGAAGATAAAAAGTAAAAACTATAAAAAATTACATATTTTTGGGATTTTTATTTTTTATCTTTGAAACTGTGCGTTTCAAAAAATAAACATTTTTACCAGGCCTTATTTATGCAATTACAAATTCACTGATATTTTTTTTTATAAGGGTGAGTAGGTTTTTTTTTTTTGCGTAATCGAGGTTTGTTTAATCATGATAAGTTTTGAGTAGTTTTATGTAATTAAGAAATATAATTTTGACCAAAAGTGTAACAATGTGTCCGTAATTCCTTCATATACAATAAACAGTCATTACTCAGCAGAATTTCTTTATTTTCGAGCAAAAACAGGTAATTTCTGATGAGGAGAATTTATCAGCGTTTTAAAATGCATCGAATTTACATAGTTGTATAGTATATAGTAATAATTATAAAAATGTTTATATGTAAAGCCTGAAAATATTGTATATTGTGGAATTTTATTTATACTTTATATACAAACAGAAACAAAGCAAAGAAATTAAACGGCGCGGCGGCGACGGACGAGGCTGTCAAGGAGGGGCAAAAGGAGTCGTGGTGCGCGACGAGGCCGTGAAGCTTATAGCTTCGACAAAATAATAAATATCACCCCATTGCTACAATAATTATGTAATTTATTTTTTGAATTAATTTTTATTTGGTTTTATATTAAAAGAAAAACATATTTATTTTTATTATACTTTATTTAATTTTTTTTTTTTCATATTACCAATAAATTCAAATTGCCTTCAAATAACTATGGATGTACTTTTCTTTTTCGTAGTATATAGTCCATTTAGTAAACGCTACAAGTTTTAATTTAATCAAAGTCGATTTTGATCATTTTTTGTAATTATCAGAAAAAGTTTATAGAAAAGTTCCCCATAGATGATTTTATTTTTTCAATTGTTATTAACAAATAAGTGTTTCTATAAAACACTCTTAATTTAGAAAATGTATAATTCCTTTATTTATACAATTGCCTGAAATTTGGTAACAAGGTTTTTGTGGTTGCAGATTATGAAATTGGCTTTAAAATATTTAAATCGTCAAAGTTAAAACACACAAATGTTATTATATTAATAGAATTAAATAATTAATTTTATTATTATAGTTACTGTATTATTTTTAACAAAAATATTATTTTAATAATAAATTCTTAATCAGCGATCTCAAAAACCTCTATTTCCGAAATTTCATGAAAATATGACTATTTTTATACATTTTTCCCCGTCATTTTGGATCCGCCATTTGTCTTCAAATTTTTAAGATTTTTAATCAGCGATCTCAAATACATCTATATCCGAAATTTCATGATAATATGCCTATTATTATACTTTGTTTCACCATTCTTCATCCACTTTTATTTTTTCAGTTTCTTAATGAGTGACCTCATAAACCCCTATATACTAATTTTCATATAAATCAGACAACGCCTTCATATTATGGCCTGGTGTTCGGGATTTGGAACCACTGTGCGACGCCGTGTTTTGAACGGCGGTGCGTCGAATTTAGTTTATCAATTCTATAACTAAAGTCTTGTAACGCTAATACTTGCACTGAAATGTAGATTCTGTTACAAGGTCCGACACACAGTACATTTTCTGGAGAAAAAGTGACGAATTTTGTATGTTGAAACTTGTACTAGTCCAACGCAGTCAATCGGTAATCATTTACTTTGTAATAAACTTGCTTTACGCATTATGAACACAGTTCGTTTGGATTATATAATTCTAGTGAAAATTACGTATGTATATGAAAGTCGAGTGCAGGCAACTAAACATTTTATTTCTTTATAAACTGACGTTCTAAATGCAATTAAAAGTAATTTACTGGTGATCAAAACGCCCTTTACGAAAACATTTATTAACAAGATTTGGTACGCGTAAAACGCACCAACGCGCAGAGCTCGCCCTTAGGTAAAATATGCGTTGCGAGCAGTGCTTTTTAGCTCGCCGTACGTAGTACCGAAGAGGCTAAAGCATTCGGTCGTGTGTCTGTAGCATTCTTGGATCAAAAAATTTCATTAAGAAATAGTGTTCGTCTCGTCGCCCTGATTCCGAAAATGTATATAACTTATATACTTGGATGTTAGTCGTCGCTCGCTCGCTCGCTCGCTCGCTCGCTCGGTCGCTCGTAAGACCAAATTTGTGCCCTCTACTCCTCTGAAGGTACCGGAGCGATTCACTCCAAATTTGGTACACATATTATTTGGCATCCCATTTGAATCCGTTCGCAGTTTAAATCCAATCGCCCGTATACTTCCCGAGTTATAGGGCCCCAAAATTTGGACCCCCCCTTAATACTGCCCTTATAAAAATAATTGAAACACTTAAAAATTCTACTAAAAATTCTAAGATATTTTTTGTTTACACGATTTTTTCATTTTGTTAACCCAAAGCCCAAAAAAAATTATTAAATATTATAATTTTGAATTTCAAAATTTGTTTTTTTTTTTTTTAATATAATCTTAAATTAAATGTAAGACTTTTTATATCTATAACATTTTTTCAATTAGTTAACCAAAAGGCCAAAATTATTAAAAACTGCTCGCATCGCATATATTACTTATAAGGCGAGCTGGACGCATAGGTGCGTTGTACCTAAGCTTGTTAATTATTATGGCCTTTTGGTTAACAATTTGAAAATATGTTATAGGTGTAAAAAGTCTTACATTTAATTTTAGATTATATTGATAATAAAAAATATTAGTTCATACTTTAAAATTCAAAATTATAATATTTATTAATTTTTTTCGGGCTTTGGATTAACAAAATGAAAAAATCTTATAGATATAAAATATCTTAGAAATTTTAGTAGAATTTTTAAGTGTATTAATTATTTTTATAAGGGCAGTATTAAGGGGGGCTCTAAATTTTGGGGCCCTATAACTCGGAAAGTATACGGGCGATTGGATTTATACTGCGAGCGGATTCAAATGGGATGCCAAATAATATGTGTATGTATTTAGATTATATTGATAAAAAAATAATTTAGTGCATATTTTAAAATTCAAAATTATAATATTAAATAATTTTTTTCGGGCTTTGGATTAACAAAATGAAAAAATCTTGTAGACATAACATATCTTAGAATTTTTAGTAAAATTTTTAAGTGTTTCAATTATTTTTATAAGGGCAGTATTAAGGGGGGCTCTAAATTTTGGGGCCCTATAACATGGGAAGTATACGGGCGATTGAATTTAAAATGCGAGCGGATTCAAATGGGATGCCAAGTAATATGTGTACCAAATTTGGAGTGAATCGCTCCGGTACCTTCAGAGGAGTAGAGGGCACAAATTTGGTCTTACGAGCGACCGATCGAGCGACGACTAACATCCAAGTATATAAGTTATATACATTTTCGGAATCAGGGCGACGAGACGAACACTTTTACTTAATGAATTTTTTTGTTCTGAGAATGCTACAGACACACGACCGAATGCTTTAGCTTCTTCGGTACTACGTACGGCGAGCTAAAAATCTATTTCGACTCCACTATATCCCTTTTCAGTTGCAAGCGCGAGCATTGCCAGACTACATTGTGACTTACTTTTGATACTGACTGTATCGCCTAGCATGTCAGTATGATCTACGCCATACGTTTAGCTATCCTGTCTATACCACTGCACGGTACGCTATATCAATCTAATCTAGGACGTATAATATTCAATTTTCTTATGATTTCATACGCACTATCTCACAGAGTTTTATCGCCTTGGGTAGTGAATCGTCTTAAAACATTATATCAAATATGTAGTATAATTGATTATATGTAGTAAAAACGATTTCAGCTATATATAAAATAAACATTTTGGCGAAAACATAATACAAATGTTTTTGTGTCACTGCTTAATTGTAAATAAAACTAAATAATATTATCGTTATTACATAACATGCAAACAATTAAATTACATTTCGTTGGTGTGACATTAGAACGTTTTTTTACGTCAAACGCAAACGTTTATAATACGTTTAACGTATATGCAGCTATGTAAAAAAATAACTTTACTGGGCCACTCGTAATTATAATAGTTTTACACAAACAAAAGTTAAATATAGAGAATTTCTTTATAAAAAATCTTGAGTGGCATTCACTCGACATTCTTGTCCTTTCACTCCCTTTATTTATAATAAAACTTAATTTTGTTTTGAATTCACAATTTTAAATTCGAGAAAGAACAATTGTATTTTCCGAGTATTCTCGGGAAATGCGAAAAAAATTGTAATTATACAAATTAATCTTTACAATTGTTTCAATTTTTTTTTTATTTTATAAGTTTGATGTAATAATCTACATTATTATATAAGGTAGTAAAATTTGATTCGTATTATATAAATAGAGATAGTGTAATGACAAGTTCATATCACAAAACTGCGAACTCATTGTTTATATAAATTATATAACACAGGTAAGATAACTAAATATATGTTCCTGAAATTATAATTAAAAGATATTAAAACAAAAACACTAACAAGTACCATTAATTAGAGAAAGAATATTTCAAAAAACACAAAATATCAATTGCTCGTCTTGGAAAGTCTGATTTTGTGCTTAATACAAATATTCCTAAAATAGAAAATTTTCGCTCGTTTTGTTTTTACGTAGGTCTAATTGTTAGTAGTGTATCTAACAGATTTTTAAGGTTGTGTGTGTGACTAGGGGAATAATATAATTGTTATCGTGAACTATATAATAAATATTATTAAAATTCACAAATTTCTCGGTAATTATTTTATTTTTATCAATATTTCTCCCGGGAATTTTTGGAAAGAAACACTATCTGTAACTAAGAATTCGTAAATACAAAATGTCCATTTTCAAAGGTGATTTCTCAGTAAATGGTACATTTAAAAAATAAACCTCCAAGCAAAAGTTGCAAGAAATAACAATATCTACAACTTTTAGCGGATCAATTTCTTTCTTATTTGCTTTATTTTCGATATATGCCAAACGAAACAAGAGTAAATCATTACTTCCGATTAATATATTGTTTTCAAAAATCGGGGCACACTCGGCCTATAGTCTAAAGTTTATAGATTCATAATTTTTCCTTCCACAGTTTTGGCTCTAGGGCGTTCACATACTCTTACAGACGTCATCTCGAAAATAGTTAGATTCGATTCAGGAATGGTCAATACTAGTATTTCTGTTAATATTTTTGAGATGACGTCATTTCGAAAATTTTGAAAAGATTGTAAATATAGCAATAGGACTTGGTATTGTCCAAACCTTATTTAATATGTATTTAATTTATTTGTAAATAATAAATTAAAGCCATATTTTTAGAAATTGTAGCGAAAATTTTTGAATTAGCTTCTATTACCCAATTCATGATAAATTGATCTAATTTTGCATGAATGAATTAAATTAATAGAATCTTGAATTAATTTTGTTATTTAGTTAGTCCAATTACTACTTTCAATAATAAATCTTTTTAGTAATCTATTTATTATCTGAGAAACTTAAACAAAAGATGTATAGTTTTGCAAAGTGTCGCTAGATGATTTTTAACAAAGCCTTAAAGCAAAGGTAAAGGTATATTCAAGAAATTTGTTCAGAAATACTGAAGATTTTTACTTATTAAGTATGAGGTATAACATATACCTGCTTGAATGTGTGTGCTTTTTAACCAGACTGTTCTTAGGTCAATCTTTCCATATGTGTGATGTATAAGCTTAAGGTTCGAAACAACGAAGATTCTGGGGATTGCTCAGTTTAAGTCGCCGAAATGATTTTCTCGAGTCTGCCCTGTACTTTGTTAGAGTAACGCGCCTGCGAACAAACACATTATCCTTTCTGAGAAGCTCATAAATATAAGGTCCGTAATAACAACATTCCGGATAAAATGAGTCTCCCTAACATAAACTCATCGTCATTGAAAAGGCGCAGTGCTGAAGCCCGTCGCGACACGGCAATCTTTAGCCTAGGCGCATCGTATAGGTTGGTATAGGTGAACCAGTAAAAGCGAGATAGAAGAGCCATAGGTGCTGGTAGTGGTGGAATCACACAAACGTGTGGTAACCGGTAGTGGTGACACAGTAACGACAACGGCCGAACCATAGGCCAATCGTTGTGTTCGCACTCTCTCGGCTTTTGCGCTATTACTGACTCTCAAGACAAAGGTGGCCAGTACATCATGACAGACATTTCATTAAGTATTTGTAACTCACATATCGATTCTATGGGAAGCACACCGCTTATAGTAACCGGTGAGATATTGAGACCATGAATCAAGTTTAACAATGTTTTTGTTCACATAGTTACCGACAGGAACACTGCCAATAACGTTGCGTACAGTTTCCTCGAACACTGCTTTTTGTTTGTTATTCTGTGACTAACGCGATGTGCGCTTCTCACAAATGAACGTAGTACTTGCTAATATCGCATCATGGAATTGCCTCATGCACATAGCAACATACAGCACATCTCATTTACGATGCAGTCTACGTCATTGCTGCAGTTAGATAAACGTGCCGATATCAGACACACTGTGTTTGTCTGTATACACCTAGCAATGTGTGTAACAAAGAAGGAATACAACAAATTGACTTCTTTTCTATAAGTCTAGTTCAGCTTTTCTATCGTAAATTGTACCTACATTTTTGCAGCATCAGTAAGAAATATTAATTAGATGGCCAATGGATTGTGAACCTTTCATTTATGACTATTATACATGTTTTGCTTCAATTAATTAAGGAATACTGTTTTAGGGAAAATCAAAGAATGCAATTAGTTTATTTAATATAAATAAAATTATATTATCCGAACGACTTATGGTAAAATTTCATGTAAAGAATTGTTTAAATCTCTCGCGATATTAACAGTTCCATGCGTATATATTTACAGATTTCAAATCTTTACAAAATCACACTTGGCAGACTATAATACTGTCGCAAGCTTGCATAATTATACTACTAAAAACACAGACCTTCTAGAAATTCCAAAGCATAGACTATTAATCTATAAAAATGGTCCAAGATCTTTACCTACGATTTTATTGTTTCTATTCATTTCATTTTATTCTTAATTTATTATCTGTTAATTATGCATTAAATATTTCATATCTATGATTTCATTTGTTAGTATTTTGTTGTTTTACATACAGTCTCTTATAATTGTCCCATGAAAAAAAAAAATGCATCATTGAATTGCCTCCTGATAGAAAAAGTAAAATCATTAGTTTCCTTTTCATCGTAAATTGTCACTAAACCTCCCATATACCCGATGAGGTTTCATGTGATTTTTTAGGCGAATTTATTCAAAGTTTTGGTATTGATGTGAAGAATGCAAAAAATTTGAACAAATGAAATGAATTCAGGAAACTCATTTCAATTTTTCAAGTTAGAACCTGCGCTTTCTCGTATGTAAAATTACATTGACTATGCTAGCTTTCTAGATATTACAGTTAATATATTGGCTACCAACATAGCTTGTTATATGAGTAGAGTTTGAACAATATGACAAACGACACATCTGTAATAAACATATCAGTACTGCAATTTCTCGCCTTCACCGGTATTATTTACCACAGCATATCTGATGTTTGACGTGAGATCAAGTGAGATACTCGAATGCCTCTTGTTAATGCTGCGCAATCTCGGGCAAACATTCGAATTGAATTTTTCAGTTCAATTCACTAGTGGGGAAAATTTTAACTAGCTTTAATGCATTCACAATTTTAGTTTATAGTTATTTTTAATTGTTAATATATGCTCCATCACAATTTAATCCAAGCAAACCATTTTCTAAACCCCTGTCACTATCAATACAAATGTTGAGGTTATAACACTTACGAATCTTACTACCACTAAAGATGTGAGTTAGGTTGAATTTGATCGTATTATTTGTTTAGTGGAAATCTCGCCTCGTGTCACCTCACTTTATGTATAACTCAACTCTTCTTTGATAAGTTACTAAAATTAAATTGACACTATATTGTTTTCTAAAAAATAACCTTTCAATGTATCCACACAAATTATCTCGTTAAATAATTTGAATGAATTTGAAATTGCACTTAACACAAGTTAGAAATATTTACCTAGTTGAGGAAACGGTCAATGGGCTGTCAACCATTTATACGAACTATAAGCTAGAAAGTTTCCGATATATATTCAAAATCATGATTACAAAAATATTTAAAATTCATATATATATATATATATATATATATATATATATATATATATATATATATATATATATATATATATATAGATATATATATATATATATATATATATATATATATATATATATATACATATATATATATATATATATATATATATATATATATATATATATATATATATATATAATTCATATTCACTCAAATGCATAGAAGGCATATTCATAATGCATGAATTATATTTTGTTCATATTATGAAGACCAAAAATATGTATTTACATATAATAAATATAATGTGGTGTGTGGGTTATGCGATCCGAATCAACTTTAACCCAGTATGCTTGCTGGGTCTTTCTGTGTGCATTGTACAAAGGGTTTTAATGTGGAAAAGAAAGAAACAATTAAAATTCATAAAGCGTCGTTATGTAGTAGTTGCAGAGAAAACATTCCAGGCTTCACCGCACCGCTAGGCACACGCTCCATCTACTTTCATTTGAGTCGCTCTTGTTAAGCAGGAAGCGGGAGAGCCCTTGAAGACTAATAATAAAAAATAAATAGAAATGCTGCTCGACTTGGATTGCCATGAAAATATATTACAATGTCCTCATAAAAATACATATCGGACGGTTCCGTTTAGCGGGGGATGTAAGCGGCAATCGTAACGACAGTCTTGGGCAGTAAAAAAGTGCTATCAGCGTAGACAGCAAGAAGGTATTCGAATGGAGAGAAGAAAGGGTAAAGAAAACGAGAATTGAACGGGCGCCGCAGAGGGCAGCGCATCGCAGATCGCAAACGCATCGCATCGGGAGTTCGAGATGGTATATTTGGTCGGTTTGCCCTCGGGTCGAACTTGGTCAATCCGCTTGCGATTCCTCGGGGGACACGTAAGTAATCAGATATCGCTACGACAGGGAAAACGCGCCGCGCCGTCATCTTATCTGGCCCGACGAGTGCGCCGTTGCCGGGATCTCGGTTCCCGGTTCGAGTTCGACCAACGAACGCTTGCTGGTGCTCACCCGGACGGTCGGCTGCTACCGGCTACCGGATATCGGATGCCGTACACCGGACACCTAGAAAGCGGGAAACGTTCACACAGTACCTTACCCTGCCAAACCCATGGTGGGCCAACCTCATCCCTGTTTTCTAACCTCCGGAAATTAACTTAGAGAGCGTGTAGGTACAAATGTCATTACAAAAATATATATTATCGGATCGGATATTCAATCGTTCCATAGCTGTAAATTTGTTGAGACTTATAGAGCGTTTAAGACCATTGTCGATTGAAATCTCTATAAGCCTTCAGGGTTTACAACGAAATACATCGAATCAAAGCTGTTATTCATATGGAAGATTAACATTACTGTCAAATTATTATTTCACATATTCATACAACCTAAACATATGTATATATTCAAAGCAGAATTTTTCAACCGCTTACATTTTTCATTGCATATTATTTAGTGTATATAGCCATTGAATCACATACAGGCAACTATATTTTTCATAACGTGCCTCTCATTTCATTGTATATTTCTTAAATTTATTATTGAATTTTATACTGAATATGATTCAATGTGTACAAACATTGAAATATATACAGGCAACTTTCAGTTTACGAATGTTTGATTTTCGTATATTAGCAGTAATGAACGTAAATATTCAGTAATATATTTCTTAAATATTAAATTGAATAATGAAAAATGTATTAAAACATTAAAACAATTTCAAGCAACTCTCAATTTACATACATACATAACGTCGCGCCTTTCCCGTGACGGAGGTGGCAGACAATCCTATTCAATCTTACAATCACATTCTTACAATCTTTCTTCATTCAACTCTATCCTTGCAGACCTCCCGCATCTTTTACTACTGAACTAACTGTTCGTTGTTTATAAGACTAATCTCGCCATTAACATTTTGTACATTATTTTAAATCACATAACAATCAAAACGTACAACAAACATCGACTTGAAATGGAACTCGTCTGTAAACCGAGAACTTTATCGCATAATTTTTTGTATGAAAATATATTTATAAACCGATCAATAAACTTATATTTTTGGTATAGATGTTCTTTTATGAATGGTAATGAATAGTAGTGAACCAACCAAGAAATTTCATCCTCAAATTAAACAAATTGAACAAACGTGTACTACATTAAAAAAAATACGGTTAGGCATCACAAAATTATATTCGCTGAAATTAATAACGAAGTTAAAATAAAAATCTATATTTTTCGGTTAATATTTATAAAACAATAATTTCCTCTTAGTTGGTTATGTGGTCGAGTGTTGATAAAGTCTTTGTTCGACGCGAAGTTCTTAGTTTAGTTGTTAGTTGAATTTAGTTTAGTTTCATGACGCAATGTGAAGTTGGTTAAACAGGCAAAGCCCTTATGTTGTATAACATTGGTTTTACAGCTTCGCCAACTTCACATTAAAAAATAACTCAATTTATCGACCATGTATAGAATAAATTTCGACACGATTCTAGAATTACTGACAAGTACAACCCGTTAAACATAATGCATAATAAAAACGTTCTTTTACATACATGTCTGCATAGAGGATACGAATTTGGTCTTAGACCGAGCGACGACCAACATCCAAGTATATAAATTATATATATTTTTGGATTCAGGGCGACGAGACAAACACTTTTTGTTAAGGAAATTTTTTCGATCCGATAATGCTACGGACACACGACCTAATGCTTTAGCTACTTCGGTACAACGTACGGCGAGCCAAAATTATTTATATATCTTAACGGTATTTATGGGTCGTATAATAAACTTAATTTAAACGTTTTAAATACAATTTCGCGTAAAATTATGTTTTAAATATAATAATTATACATTTTATTTACTACGGTGTACTTTATGTATTTTAGCAAATATAATATATCTATTTCAAGTTGACTAAAATAAGATGTTTAATATGAAAACACATGTTTTATAAATGCAAGTTTTAAAATTGTTGGAAATAGTACATAATACTAACATAATAACAATATTTGCAAAAAGATGTGTCGGACAACTGACGTTTCAAGCATCATTAGATGGTTTTGTGATCAAAATATGACTAATTAATGTTTGCCGGGAAGCAAGTATTCTTCTAAGTTTAAAGTTTCAATATATCAGTGGTGTATTTATGAATTTTCTATGGAGTGAGACAGGCATAGGTCCAGGCACCTATGCCTTCAGCACACCTTATAAGAAGTATAAGCGCAGACATACGTATAGAATATTGTAAATTTGAAAAGAAATATATTTCTTTATTATGGCCTCTGCATTCTCAATCTGAAAAAAATATATTGACATAAAGGGTCTTGGAATTAATTTTTATAGTAGATTTTGATGTATTAAGAAAAAAGATTAGGTGCAAGCGCATAAAATTGAAATTTCAAAAATAATTGTTTTTAATTATTAGACTTTAGGTTCACAATTTGAAAAACTGTTTAATTTATTTCATGCTACAATGACATTTTTATAAACACCATTTAATAGAAAATAAATACAATTATTTAAATATTTCTTCGTTTTATTATTATTTCATACAGGGTCACAAAGACCCGTCGGTAGCAGTTGCGATAACTATTTGTCGGTAGCAGTTGCGGGTTATATTTCTAAGGACAGTGTTCAAGGGTGTTCCAAATTTTGGTGCCCTGTAACTCCAGAAATATACAGGCGATTGGATTTAAACTGAAAATGGATTCAAATGGGATGCAAAGAAAATGTGTAGGATTTGGTTCAAATGGATCCCATACCTTCAGAGGTAGAGGGTACACATTTTGTCTTACGAGCGAGCGACGACTAACATCCAAGTATATGAGTTATATATAGTTTTGAATTTAAGGGGGCAAATACCTTTCTATCGCCTAAAAGTAGCCTATTTTCATGAATTATCTTTTTGGTACAAGGAAATGCTTTAGACGAATGGAGCATGTATTCCTCTTTTACTAAACATTCTTTTCATCCCTGTCACTCCTTTACTCCGCCCCCTACACCCTTTTCCGTAGGCCATGTTTAAAAAACAGAGGGGCACGGTTTCCAGAATTTCTCCGAGCTGGGTTAAATGAAACAAAAAAGCGATACGGATTTTTGCCAAGTTAATTTTGCGTTTTATTTTTTCGTATTCATTTGTGTTAATAAAATAAGTATTTCTGAATGCATACGTCAAACGATGACAAATTTTATAAGCTACAAGGGGTTATAAAAATTAAAACGATTGGATGAACCGTTCAAGAAACATCCTGGGAACCGTAAATAAAAACATAGTATTGTGAAAAACGAATTTAAAGTCGTCTCGGATTCCGATTCCAAGCTCCATCTTTGCGGTGGCTTACGTTTGTCCGGTCTATCGGTTCAAAATGTACCGACATGTCTGAATTTCAATGATAGGTAACCTCAAAACAAAGCACACAGCGCCTACTGGGGAGCGGGCGTAGGTATAGCTCGGAGGTTGCTCAACCTAAACCGCTGTAACTTTTGCAATAATTCGAATTTCGATAAACGGCTTCAAAAATCGAATTCTTAAATTGCTTTTCTAAAAGAAAATGTAAAAAAAATATAAACGATTTTTTGAAAACGCAAATGGTATATACCCCCTTAAGGGGTGATGCGTACCTGCAAGGCCGAAAAAAAGCAAAAATTCGGGATTTATTTTCTCGAAAATGAAAAAAGATAGATAAAATTCAATTGCGCCAGTTTATTCGGCATACATTTGTCTTCAATTTAGAAATTCTTCTCCGAAGGTCCTGGGAGCCTGTGATGCAGCTCCCCGCAGAAGACTTTTTTAAAACGGTATCTTGCGGTGACGGCTCCTGGAGGCCCAGAAATCATTAGAAATCAAAAATTCC